>JANSLP010000369.1:0-30702 GCA_029298735.1 Ophiostoma sp. CBS 140.51
TTTAAAAAAAAAAAAAAAAAATAGTTGAAAATATTAAATTATAATTCCCCGGTAAATATTTTGAAGCATGAAAAGCTCTTTGGCCCGAGAACAATCTCCATGCCTCAACCTAAAAGAAAAAAAAAAAAAAAGAAACGAAAACTTGAACTCCTAATGAGGGTACGTCCACAATAACAAGCTACACATGTCCGACGACACAGCTAACAGCACAAATCTCCTTCTTTGCTGGCTCTTCCTTTTGGACGACGGCTACCATACCTGCAAGGGAGTTCCGTTAGAGACATTGACCGACGGACCCAATGGCACACTTGGTGTGCACCTGGACGGCAGCACCCGTGCTGCCTGTTTCCCCGCCGCGGTGAACATTGCCGCCACGTTTGGTGGCAATCTGGATGAACGCATTGGCGAAGCTCTGGCGAAGAAGCCGCAACCAAGGGCTCTCGTTGTCTTCTGGCACCCACCGTCTGTATCCAACGTCATCCTCTTGGTGGCCGGAATTTCGAGACGTATAGCGAGGATCCAATGCTGAGCGGCTGGATGGCACGAAGGATGATTACCGGCGTGCAAAAGACGCGCAAAGTGGCGGCCACTATCAAGCACTTTGTAGCAAATGAACAGGAGACGGGGCGGACGACAAGTGACTCACGGGTCGGTGAGAGGGCCTTGCGTGAGATTTACCTCAAGCCGTTCGAAATGGCCATCAAGCCAGACAGTACCCCCGTGGAGGTAATGACGGCGTACAACCAACTCAATGGGACTCACTGTGACGGGAACGCCCAGTTGCTTCAAGACATTTTAGGCGGTGAATGAGCATGGGAGGGTCTTGTGGACTGGGGCGGTACGAATTCTGTCTCTGGGTCGATCAATGCCGGTCAGGACCTGGAGATGCCTGGCTCGCCGAGACAGAGAACTCTGCCAAGAGTGATGGAGGCCCTGAAAGCAGGTGAGATCACAGAGATAACTATCAACGGGAAAGCGCGGAGTGTTTTTGCTTTTGCCCACCAGGTTGGAACATGGGATGAAGACGGCTCCCACGCCATCGAAAAGACCGTTGACCGACCTGAAAATCGCCAGCTGGTCCAAGAGGCTGGTGCGGGGAGCATCGTGTTGTTGAAGAACGTCAAATTTGTCTACGCCAAGGGTTTCCGCCGGTTACGACTTCAACCACCGTTGAGAAACCACGGGGTCCCAGACGAGGACGACCTTTGTCCAGACAATACACCATCAAGTACGGTGCATGGTCTTGACGGAGAGCCGGGATTTACTCTCCTCTTCTACGATACCGATGGGAACGGCGAGATGGCTGGAAGTTCAACGACAATTCATGGGCATCCAACTTCTTTATTTTCACCACTTGATACGCAGATTTCTGTCAACAAAGTCGTCGAGATTGTCGGTGATTTTGTGCCAGCTGCATCTGGCAACCATTGTCTGTCGTGCTCCGGAATGGGCCCTACGCAAGTGTTTGTTGACCATACTTGCGTTTACGATCAAGAATTTCTTTTGGACGACCCCATGGAAGCACTATTTGCAGCCAATGACGAAAAAGAGGTGCGCCATCGGTTAAAAAAGGCAAGACGTATCGTTTACGTATTGTCACTCGCTCACCAGCCGACCTTGCATAAAGGGACTGGCTATCCTCGAGGGAAATTCCGGTGCACGCTTGGGTTTCTCGCTGGAGGAAGACCGTGATGGTGATGGATATCTGATACAAGAGGCAGTTGAGGTGGCATCATCGGCCGATCTCGCCATTGTGTTTACCGGCCACGATCCGCAGACTGAAGGCCGTGATCAAAACGGCTTCCCCTCCCGCGTACGCAGGATGCGCTGGTCGAAGCTGTGGCTGCTGCTGCACTAGCAAGAAAAACTATTGTTGTCAACAGCACAGGTACACTTGTGGCTATGCCGTGGCTAGACCAAGTTGGCGCCGTGCTGCAGTCATAGTTTCTGGAGCAAGAGTGCGGCCGGGCCGTTGCAGATGTTCTGACTGGTGCTTTGAATCCGGAAAGCCATCTGCTAGTCAGCTTCCTACTGCGGAATCTCTTCTGTAGATATCCGTCAGACAACAGACGTTGTGCTCATAGAGTCAACATTTAGCAAGTAGGAGGGGTGTTAAATGGGTAATAATATTACGTTTCTTTTCGTTGACAAAAATTTATTAAATCTTATGTAATATGCGTTTATGACCTGTTTCTATGTGATTCTAAGTTTTCCTCTATCTTCCGGGCGCCGATGTTTTGATGGATATCTACTGCTTCTCCCTTCTCTCCTCGAGTGTAGTATCTGATGGATGTGCTAGGACACCCTGTTCGACATCGCGATTTTTGTCTGCATCCGCCATGCCGCCCTTCTTCTGCTGCTTCTTGCGCTCTTCCAGCCAAGCCTTGGCAGCCTCTCTCTCCTTGGCGTCGTCAGCCCGTTCCAAGGAGTAATCCTTGACAAAGAACAAGCAAAGCAAGAACTGGAGGCCGGCCAAGGCAGTCATCATGTAGTACGTGACAGAGACACCCTTGGCGTACGCGTTGAGGGCCTGTGTCTTTTGCAGAGCAGTGAGACCCATCGTGGCAATCGTCGTGGGATCCGAGATGATTTCCTGGAGCAGGTTGGACGGGAAGTTCTCGGCCGTCAGCTGGGACCGGACAATGTTGTTAACAATGGCGGCACTGGCGGCAATGGCAATGGTGGAGCCGAGCATGCGGAAGTAGTTGCGGGCACCAGTGACGACGGCCATATCGGCGCGCTCGACGGCGGCCTGAATGGCCACAAGCGTGACCTGGAGGGTCTGGCCACTGCCGAGACCGGTGAGAAGCTGGAAAACAACCAACTTCCAGGTGGCGGTGTCGGCCTTGACAGTGGTGAAGAGGCCCGAGGCGATGGTCCAGAGGCCATAGCCGACAATTAGGTTGATGCGGTAGCAGGACCACATGGACACCAAGAAGCCGGACGTAAAGGAGGTGACGATCTGGGAGACGATAAGGGGCAAGATGAGAATACCCGAGTTGAGGGCAGACTCGCCGCGGGCGACCTGGTAAAATTGGGGCAACTGCATGTGTTAGTATGAGTTCAGATATGAACTGGAAATGGAATAGGACTGGGGAGGAAAGACATACGTAGTACAGGTTGACAAATGTCATGAAGCCAGTGAGGAAGGAGGTAAAGACACACGTTGAGACGTGCATGTTGACAAAGACAGCTGGCGGGATCAGAGGCAGCTTGGCCACCTTGAGCTCGACAAAGATGAAGAGGCCAATCAAGGCCGCGCCAATTAGCAAAGGGACCAAGACGGCCGCCGATGACCAGGCATACTGCGTGCCGGCCCATGAAATGGGGATGAGTAAAGCAATCGATGCAGCAAAACCAACTAGACAGCCCCAGACATCAATCTTCTTGAGCTTTTCCTTGGCATCACCCTCGACCCGCCGCAACGGCAAAGCAAACGCGACGATGATCATGGCGACGACCGACAGCGGGATGCTAATGTAGAAACACCATCGCCACGTCGTGCGGGCCACAAAAACACCACCAAGGAGAGGACCGACAGCAGTACCAATAGCGACAACGACGCCAATGATGCCCTGGTATTTGCCACGGTCCTTGAGCGAGACGACGTCTGAAACAACAATGCTGACGACGGTGATGATGCCGCCGCCACCGATACCGGCAATGGCGCGCGAGACGATGAGCATAATCATGTTCTGGGAGACGCCGGACAGGATGCTGCCGAGCAGGAAGAGGAGGAGACAGCCGACGAGAATAACTTTGCGACCAAAGATGTCGGAGAGTCGGCCGTAAAGAGGTTGACAGGCGGTGCTGGTGAGGAGGTAGGCGGTGCCGACCCATGACGAGATGCCGGCGTCGTGGAAGGCAGCACCGAGTGTAGGAAGGGCAGTTGCGACGCTGGACAGCAGACAATGTTAGAAATAGACGTTGATGATCTACAAATGGAGGTGACGTACATTGTTTGGTTCAGGTTCGAGCAGAGCATTGCTGTTGACAGGCCGGAGAACACAATCAGCAACTGCTTCATGGGCAGCAGGTTTGTCTGGCTATGGACAACGCCGGGCGCTGGTGGTGGTGCCTGCTGCTCGAGGTCACCCTCTGTGGCGGCATCTCGTGTTGCATCATTTCTGTCGGTGGCAGCTATGGCTGATGGTGACGTTGAAGAACTGAGGTCTGGTGATTGAGACTCGGCCCAGGTATCTGTGTCTTGTTCTGACTGTGGTTGTTGCTCCTTCTCGTTGACTCGAGCCTCCTTCTCGCCGTACTGGGAACCCATTGTGGCGTTGGCAGTTGTGTAGTTTGGGCGTCCAGAATGCGCCAAGAGACTTGTGTTGTGTTAGTTGGCTGTCGATGTCGATGTCGAGTTTTGTAACTTTGGATATGGTTTGCGATTCGAGATGGTCACGTTGTGGGATTTAAGACTTAATATCGAGTATATTCAATATGCACAAGAAGAGCCTCAACCCACGGCCACGAGCTGCAAAGATGATTGTTATGTAGTCGTGACAAACGAGATCTTTCTTGTGACTTTGCACGTTGATTTGCGCGGATTCACCGGATCGGCGTATTTCTGTCCAAATGGCCGCTTTCTGCGCGTTCTCAGTCCGCGCCGACAATCAAGCTTTTTTGCCTCGTTTGCCCCATACTTTGATAACAAAAATGTATTACAAGAACCCACACTCAGCAATCTCCAAACGAGACTCGCCGAAAGTTTGATCGGACGCGAAAGCGGCGGCCGCACAGAAAACCGCAAGCAAACCCGGTCGGTGGGTGGGCGTGGGTGTGCTCAGTGTTTTTGCAGTCGCTCTTCAGTGGTTGAAGTGGGCCCCACTTACACGGCTTGCGGCGCGTTCCCGTTTGCCGAGCGACGGCGGCCGGCAGGCGAGTGTCGCCTAAATTGACTACATTTGCCGACGACCTTCTGGCGAGGACGACGCTGGACACGACTACGCGGGACACGTCGCCTGGAGGACAGTAAAATACAATGATGGACTTTTGATCAATTACGTAGTCAAGTGAATCTTCCTTTAAAAAAAAAACGGTTCGTTGCAGCTACTTTGTATAAGCTACTGCATGACTGTTGTCTGGGGCATGTCTTGGGGATACCCATTGTTTCCATGCTACATGAAGTTGAATTGGCCATTAACTGGTCCGACACCAACCACTGGGCCGACAGCTCCAACTTGACCAACCGGGCCAACGCCTCCCACGGCACCGACAGTCGGCGGCAATGACAGCACGTTTGGGAGCAGATCATCGTCCAGATTGTAGTCGACCATGGAATGCTGCACATTACCGGTCTCGCCAAACGTATGGAAAGTCCCAGCTGGAAGCATGCTGGGATCATCCCACCGCCCGGGGATTTGTGCATAGAAGCCGTCACCTTCGTAAGCAGCAGCATGAGCCGACCACGGTGCTACGCCATAGGATGAGTAGTCTGGCAGGAGCTCGTGTAAGACAACCTCGAGACGGTCCGCAGGTGGGTTGACTGTTCTTATGCGAGCCTCTTTTTCTCGGCGAGCCTCAATGTCTTTAAGTCGGCGAAACCAGGGAAGAGGCGGCGTCTCGGGCCGAGGAGGCACCGGGGAGTTGTCGTCGACGCTGTCTGGACTCGGTTCTTGTGGGCCGTCAAAGTGGACGGCCAGCATGCGTCGCATCTCCTTGGCGAGCAGACGGATCGAGTGGAAAAATACAGCCGTGCGGTCGACCATGTAAAGAGTGGCCTCGAGGCGTTCTCTCAGCTTTTGACGGTCGACCTCTGTACCCTCCTCGTCGACCTCGAGTTGCACACGGATGGACAAGTATATGGCGTGGGCCACGGTATGGTCATGAATAATCAGGGGCTGACTACCTCCTTTGCTCGTCTCCTCTTCGACCAGCAGGACGATGTCGGTGATGGCCTGGGCATAACGGAGACAGTTGAGACGGGTGTGCTCGACCCAGCCGGTGGGTGCATTGGTAAGGACAGCCGGGTCCAGTGACTGTGGGTATCCAGGCAGGGCCATGCTGCACAGCTCGAGATGGCACTCATTCCACCAGAGGTAAAACAGGACAATCTGACCAAGGCCGGTGGTATTCCTCGATCGATGTAAAAGACCCGAATGGAGGCGCTGTCGTGGTGGGAGAGATTCCCGGACGGCGGCGAGTTTGGCGATACTGGCGGCAAAGAAGGAAGTCGGGTCCCAAGGAGGTGCCACACCTGGTGAGCCTACGGTCGGCGAGGATGGGCTGTTGCCGCCTGTTGTGTCTACTGATGCGCCGACAGCGGCCTGAAAACACTGCTTCATGATGAATCGTGCACCCACCAGCCGCACCCAGTTTCCCATAGCGCCCACATTCTTGTACACCCATGCTGGGACATGGCCCTCGTCGCTCTCGAGGATAGCATATGGCGTTTCAACACTGACGTCCAACCGGTAGTTGAATCCATCACAGGGCAGTCGCAGTTTGATGGCAGACGTGGGGCAGGTGACAGTGACCGGTTGTCCATTGGATATGAACCGGTTGATGACGTAGCAAGCAAAGAACAGCCGGCGGTCGCCCTCGGCCTCGTCAAAGGGAACAGCTCCCGACTGTGGAGGAGCTTCTCTGTGCAGCCCCAGAGTGATGGCCTGGTTCATGGCCACGGCGCCCCAGTTGTGTGCTTGGGCAAAGTGGCAGGCCTGTTGGGAGTAGATCGACAGCAAGAGGGAGACGGCAATGGTTTCTCGGGAACATTCGCTGGCAGCCATGACTCGGTGGCCTGCATCGGCAGCCCACGCACGAGCGATCTCCTCTGGCTCGGGTGGTGTTGTAAAGCGGGCACCGACAGCACAAAGTGCCATTAGGATGCCGCGTGATATGGTGCCATCCCGGATGGCCATCAATGCACGGTCGCGGTGAAGAAATGCATTGGATCGGTAGACATGGACGTATTGAAAGAAGGCGACAGCCAGTCGTTCAAGTCGTTCTTGACTGGGAAGGGCGGTGAGGGATGCTGGAAGGGGGTTGTCATTGTAGTTGGGATCACCTGTGGAAGGATTGGAATCGGCTGATCGTGGTGGCGCATCTTTGGAGTGGGATGTCGGTGATTGTGAGCTGTTTGGCCGGAGTCGATCATATAGAGGGGCGCCGTTAAGGCCGTCATTTCCATCGTCACGGGGAGAGAAAGACGCTTGGTCGGTGGTCTGGGATGGCCGGCGTGGACTGCATCCGTCTTCTGTTGGGGCCCGTGGTGGTGATGTGGTGACTGTGCCTGGTGTTGACGGTTCTGCCGTCCTTCGTTGCATCCATTGTTGTGCAGTCGGTGTCAATGTCCTTCGGCCGCTCCTTGGGGCCGGATATGTGCACGTATGGCCATACAGCTGGCACCGGGCACAGGTCGGTACCGTCATGGAGCACCGAGACCGGGCATAGCGACAGGTGTAGCAGGCCGGTGTGGAACGGGCTGGCCGGCGTACTTGTGTGGATATGGTCGCAGTTGGTGGATATGTTTGTGTCTGTGTCGGCTCTTCCGTCTGCCACCGACAGTCGACATCGAGATTGGCACACTTGGTGCATACCGGCCGGATCTCGTCGCACTTGACCTTGCGGGCGCGACAGGTCAGACAACCAGTCTTGACACGCTTTCGCTTGCGTGTTGTCGGGTCGTCTCTAGAAGTCACCTGTAAGGGGCCCATGTTGACGACAGAGATGTAAAATTGGAGTCAGTCGTGTTCTGCGGTGGTGGTCGCCTCTCGAATATCGCGTGTTCGCGTGATACGTCGCCTGCCGTTGTCGTGTGTCTGTGTCCCTGCCGAAATTTAGGCGTCTGGGGGAAAGAACGAAAAGGATTCTTCATCCCACGATTTCCTGCCGAGGGGAATGGGGAACAGGGAGAAGGAACAAAAAAATCAAAGGAAAGACTGACGTCTGCCAGATAACGAAGGGAGGGGACTCGACGTGGATGGAGACATGCGACGACTGTGGAGAAAGCCCACATGGCACTAACAAAAATCACAGGCGAGCGTCGGCTAACGTTTTTCTGCGGGGAAAATCAACAGACCACGAGTCGTCTTCCTAAAGGAGTTTGGTCTCTTCGCAGTCGGTCTTTGGCAGGACCGTTGGAAATAATTTTGGAATGTCATTTTTGAAAATGGGTATTCTATTTTTCTACTCTGGGTTTTCTTTATCTACCTTGTCGATATGTGTTTACATAGCCGGCTGTGCGTTGATATAGCTCTCCCAGAAGGCTCTCGCTTCAGGCGATGCCGTCTGCACATACTCAAAGTTACCGCCAAGCTCCAGCAGCGTGTCCGGTTTGTCGATGAGAGAAGGCCACTCTGGCACGCCCTCGGGACGGTCCTCGGGTCTCTTGCCATTGGGGTTGCCCGTTTTGACAAAGTTGGCCCACAACGTTGAGACCTTGTCGCCCAGCACGCGGTCCTCGTCAGCCCATGGCCGGATGTTGTTGGTCGTCAGCGAGTTAAAGGTGTAGGCAAACTCGGCCGAGTGGTAGGCGCCCGTCAAGGGACCCTTGCCATTGGTATAGCCAGGCGTCTTGGGCGAGGCCAGCGGTTCAGGCTGCGTCCAGCCATGCCATGGAGGGGGTGCATGTGTGAAATAGTAGCCGTATACAGGCGACTTGGTGTGCTTGTGGTACTCCTGAGCCCATAGAGACAGGTTTAGACGGGTGTTATCACGGGCGCTCTGGTTCCAGGCATCAAGAGGGCCCTTGCCTTCTTCTTTGTCGGCCGGCTTGTATACCTCCAAGAATTTCTCGACGAGCTCCTCGGATCCCTTGCTGTGTGTCTGGTCCGGTCCAAGACGGCCACGGGCGCTGGCCACGAAATCGTCATAGGTAAAGCGAGGCTCATTGTAGACACCGCCCTCGTCGCGGTTCTGGCCTGTGATGACGGGGACGTCATTGGGTGGGCCCTGGTCGAAGGTCTCGCTGTACTTCTTGGGGAAGACGTAACCGTCGAGAACAGCGCGGAAGAATGGCGGCGGGCCCCATCTCGTAGTGTCCCTCTTCAGAGACATCTCGGCAATCTTGGGGATATCCTGGTAGGCACGAAGTGCGGCAATGTCAGGCAATCCGAGCTCCTTGAGCACAGCAACACCCTCATCCTCTGCCTGCTTCAATGACCGCCACGATGGGGCACCAACGGCCAGTGCGGGCTCTTTGGGCGACCGAGCGCCAGACTGGATGATAGCGCCGTGCAAAAGACTCTTAGTGAGAGGAGACAGAAGCAGAATGTGCGTCTTGGCCGAGCCACCAGACTGGCCGCTGACCGTCACCCGACAAGGATCACCACCAAACTGCGCAATGTTGTTGTGAACCCACTTGAGGGCTTCGAGGGTATCGTAGATGCCATAGTTTCCAGATGTGTGGTTGGGGCTCTCGGCCGTCAGATCGGGGTGCGCAAAGAAGCCAAACATGCCCAGACGGAACGAGGGAACAACAACAATGACGCCCTTCTGCGCTAGACCGGTGCCGTCAAAGTTGGGGTCGGCGGCACCACCCTCGCGAAAACCACCACCATGGATCCAAACCAGAACTGGCTTCTTCTCGTTACTCTCAGCACTCGTGTTGGGCGGCAGGAAGACGTTGAGGTACAGACAGTCCTCAGATTGCGGCCAGCCCTTCAGGATATTGACGTATCTCGGGTCAGGTGCGACCTGCGGGCAGACTGGACCAGTGACGTCGCACACCTTGACGCCCTCCCAAGGAACAACCGGCTGGGGCTCTCTCCAGCGGTTCTGGCCAAGTGGTGGTGCTGCGTAGGGCACACCCTTGTAAAGCGTGATGGATGGATCGTGCGGGCTGGCCACGCCCTGGACGAGGCCGCCGGTGACGTGGATAGTGGACATTGTCGATGAGGTGAGTTGATAGTGAGTAGGATTGAGGATGATCCAAGTCGACAAAGAGAGGTGTTTTGGAAATGTGACCTTGACAAGAGAGAGACACGATGCACGCGTTGACTTATATTTGTCGGTGTAAATACGCCCGTAAGTCTGCCAAGAGTGTCGTCATTTTATTTGGCCGGTCGACATTTGGCCGGTATTTTAACCGCAAGTCAAACCATTTTGTCTCTCCTTGGCTTCTCTTACCCCAATTCTCGTCGGACGCGGCCAGGGCGAGGAACTCCCGGTGTCGGTCGGCAAAGTGAACAGAAGTCAACACGATGCGGGGAGTTGTGCGGGGAAGAAGAGGTGGAAACGACTGGCAGAACATGTCCAAGGCGATGTTCGCCTCGGAGGTACTCGCTTAGACGCACAGTGGCCACCAGTCTCAACTTTGCCTGCCTGACGACCTAAAATCTGGCCAGCATTTCTCCACAAGAAATTGTCCCCCAGAATTCACTCCAGATTAGTGGGTCTACAGTTCACATCTGTCCCATCGCAGTTGAATTAGGCAGGCATTTCTTCTTAGAGTCTGTCTTTTCTTTTTTCTTCTTCCGCAGTCGACGTCTCGTCCAACATCTTCTGTGGTCCAAACGCATGGAACAAAAACATGGGACGGCAGTTCTCACACGTCGACAAAGCCCTGCACCTCGGATGTGCGTCCTTCCGACACGGCACACACACAGTTGCCGGGACTACCCTAGGCGACAACCAGAGTTCTCCAGGCCGTCGGTCTCCATTAGCCAGCCCTATCCATAAGCCTGTCCAATGTACAACCTAAAAATCACAGTAAACTTTGCTGATTGGGAAGTGTGCCTCTGTTTCTTCTCGTTTTGTCTTATTACGTCACCCTCGTCTTGTCTGAGACGGCACTGGGGAACTACAAGGTACTTTTGCTTCGGGACATTTGAATTGCAAAATGCTGGAAACAGTATGTCAATATCGTTAACTACCTGCTGGGGGTGAAGGGTACATGGAAATTACTAAGCTTAAACAGTAAATTATTTTCCTCTGTTTATTTTGTACTGATCATGCTGTGAAAAAAGTTCTATGCTTTCTTGGGCTTTTGAATAAGTCATTATGTTCAAAATCCTGCTTGATTTTATTATTTATCAGCCTTTTTTACACCAAAAAATTAATGCCACTCGTTGTGGAGGTATTTAATTACAATAATCAAGTAATAAAACAATACAGAATAATGAAACATTTTTTTTTTTTTTAGAAAAAGATATTCGAGTTATCATTCACTGAGTTTTCTTAACTTGGAAGAGTTTACAAAAAGAAGATCCAGACTTACGGGGCGTCGTGTATGTGCCAGTGAGTGTGGGTGTTCTGTTGGGTCCCACTACCAGTTGTGCCAACCAGTCTAAGCCGGCACAGCCATGTAGTCTTTTTCCACGCTGCACTCTTGCAATTCGAGAGGCGGGTGTCCGTGAATGTCGGGAGATTGCAAGTGCCCAAAGCTTCAGAATGCGCATCGCTACTCCTTTCTAAGGAGGCATCGATTCCTCTTATCTCTTCCGCCGTCTCTTCCACTATTCAGGCTTACTCTTCGTACCATGTCACCCTCACACCAATCACAAAGACCCGCTTTTTAAGGTATCGGACCTTCAGGGAGATCCGACCTACAGAAAGAAGACACTGGCCAAGGACGCAAAAAGACCGTATTCTGCACATTCTGTATCCCATGTCGAAATTAGCTTTTGGCAGTCAATTGAATGTCGGGGATCAGATTAGGGAATAAATCAAAGATAAAGGAAGCTGCATGTTCCTTGTCACGTGAGCGGAAGAACCGTTGAAGAGATCCACTCCAGCCTCTCCGACTTACGTCTGTTGTCAGCATCGGTTTTGGTCGGCATTGTCGTAGAGACTTCAATTTCAACAGGACGCCGTGTCCTATCACGGGAATGGCTGGTCACTAGTTCTCGAGACCTAGAGCTGTTCTTTTTTGATATAGAGTCTGTTCGTTTCCCTGACTCAAATCTGGATCAACTGATCGTTTACCCCTCTTCCAACCAACTCCTCTTCTCATCAGCCGAACCACCCAAGCCCCGTCTACAGACTGTTTATCACAGCCACCATGGTTTGCGAACCCGAGACGTATTACCTCGAGCAGAATAAGCATGCGCCGAATAACCCATACCCCGTGCTGGTGTACCGACAGTGTCTGCCGCTACCCGTGTCAGAAGAGAAGGCCACGGCGTTCCTAGAGTCGCACGCCTGGGAGCGCAAGGGCGCTTGGGGCCACATTGGCCAGCGCCATTTTCATCCCAACGTGCACGAGTGCTATGGTGTGTTACTATTATCTCCCCTTTGCCCTTCATTCCACAGTCCACTCACATCTACAGGCGTCGTAAAGGGCGATTCGACGATGCTGGTTGGCTGCGGCAACGATGACGAGAGTGGCGGCCAGGAGATTGAGGTCTCGGTCGGCGACGTCATTGTGCTGCCGGCCGGTACGGGTCATTGCAACCTGCAAAGTACCAAAGACTACTTTTACGTGGGAGTCTATCCCCAGGGCAGCCCACAATGGCGCAACGAGCTGGGCAAGGGGGATGTAAATCACAACGAGATGCGGAAGTACATAAACGCCGTGCCGCTGCCGATTGAGGACCCGGTCAACGGCCCAGACGGCCCTCTGTTTACAGCATGGGTGCGGCCAACAACCAGTATGTAGGCCCTTTTGGAGTCTGCGGTCTGTAGCCAGACGTTGTTTTATTCCAATAGCATGCAGAACAGTTTATTGTCCATGTCACGTGGTTGCATTGTTCTTATTAAAACACAAACAAAGGCAGTCAAAGGTCTGGTTCTCCGAAGGGGATGGATGGTCGGAGATTTCTCGCTGTCGGATAACCGGCTGCCTCTGTTTCGTAGTCGTTACCCCGCAAAACTGTGCCGGACCAGGGTTGCTGATAACGATCGCTTGCGTTGTAGCCTTGTCGACGTAGCTTACGGAGAACTTGCAGTGATTGACACGTGGTTATCTAGGCAAGAGTGAGATAAACTTGCTTGGTGCCAAGATATCGCAGTCGTTCCTCCAGCACATGACCGGACGTACGACGGATCAGCCGTGTGTCGTGTCTCAGTGTATGTTGTCGCATTGAGGTATTCTTGAAGTGAAAAGCACACGTTATCTGTCGGATCAGGTCCAGTATCAGGATGGGCGCAGTTAAGGTCCATGCGAGAGAAGGCAACCATGTCAACAAAGAAATTACGCTGTGTGATTATCGGTGCAGGGTGAGTGAGTGGGAAGAAGACAAAAAAGGGGAAACAAAAAAGAGCAAAAGCAGACGCTGTACTGTTTCCATACTAAGAGAATACTGCTGACAACCACACAGGGTATCGGGGATACTGCTGGGTATGTGAACTACAACACCAAATGGGGAATCTTTCATCTGTTGACTAACCTTCAGCTATCAAATTGCACAAGACACTCAGCGAAAAGGTCGATTTTTGGATCTACGAAAAGAACAGCGATGTTGGAGGCACTTGGTTTGAAAATCGATACCCTGGTGCGTTCTTCTTCGTGATTTCTTTATGTATTTGTTATCAAATACTTTGTCTAACAATCAGGCTGTGCATGTGATGTCCCAAGCCACATGTACCAGTACAGTTTTGCACCCAATCCCAACTGGACACGATTGTAAGTTAACAAGATACTGTGTTATTGAAGAGTGACCTTTCTGATGGACAATAGCTACTCTTCTTCCGCCGAGATCCAGGCCTACATCAAGGCCGTTGCTTTTCATTACAATGTCTACTCGTCCATCACGTTCAATACTCTGGTGAACAAGGCTGTGTGGTCCGAGGAGTACGCCACGTGGACCGTCTCACTTGAGAATGGCCCCGACGTGGAGTGCGATCTTTTGGTGAATGGCAGCGGTATTCTCAACAATTTCAAATTTCCCGACATCAAGGGACTCGACAGCTTCAGTGGCCCGGTGCTGCACACTGCTGATTGGGACGCGTCGGCCAACCTCTCGGGCAAGCGCGTGGGCATTATCGGTGCTGGTGCTAGCGCCATCCAGACACTTCCGGCGATCCAGGACACGATTGCACACGCAGATGTCTACATACGTACGCCGTCGTGGATAATGTCGCCCGTGCTCGAGTCCATGGCCACGACCAAGGGAAATCACCAGTACACAGCAGAAGAGAAAGAGCGCTTCCGGTCAGACCCTGCCTTTTATTTGGAGCGCCGCAAGGAGATGGAGGTAGCGAGCAATAAGGTGCTCAAGGCATTCATCCGTGACAGCGATGAACAAGCCAACCTGCGCACCGAGCTGGAGGCCAGCATGAAGGCCGTGATTTCTGATCCGGCACTGCAGGCCCAGCTGATCCCGTCTTTCGAAGTGGGCTGCCGCCGTCTTAGCCCCGGAGAGCCTTATGTGGCCGCCCTGCAGCGGGACAATGTCACGCCCGTGTTTGGTGATGTCGACGAGATTCAGCCAGACGGCGTCGTCTCTGGCGGTGTGCTTCGACCCGTGGACGTCATCATTGCCGCCACCGGTTTCGACACGTCCTTCCGGCCTCGGTTCCCCATCGTTGGCGAAAATGGAGTGGACATGCGCGAGCTTTGGAAGGACAACCCCGTGGCATACTGTGGCCTGGCCGTCGCTGGTTTTCCCAACTACCTCGTCTTTCTTGGCCCCAACACTCCCATCTCCAACGGCAGCGTCATGGGCACGCTCGAGGCGACGGCAGACTATTTTGTACGCCTTGTTCAAAAAATGGTGGCGCAGGACGTGGCCTATTTTTCCGTGCGAGCGGACGTGCAGGCAGACTTTGACATCCAGACACAGAAGACGATGCAGAAAATGGTGTGGACGGGCAGTTGCAACTCGTGGTTCAAGAACAAGCTGGGTAAAGTCATTGCCCTGTGGCCGGGCAGCTCCCTGCACTACCGCGAAGTGCTGGAGGCCAACCGCTGGGAGGACTACGAGTGGAAGCACCGACAGTCAAACCGCTTTGCGTACTGGGGCCAGGGCTTTGCCAAGGTGGAAGATAACGGGGACGGTGATCTTGCATACTACTTGCACGCGCACGAGCCACTACCTTTGGAGGCATACTATGACGCGGCAAGAGGGCGCGGTGCTGGAACTTCCCCAATGCCTTCCGAATTTACACCGAGAAAGAGTCTTGCCAATGAGGTGAAGGAGTAGAGTAGCTAGACAGCATTGATAGCAGCATTGGTAATGTACATGGCATTTGATAGATTTTTAGTCAGAAATATGTGCACTTCATGTGAAGATAAGCATAGCAACTTGCAACTCACGGCGATAGTTCTCCGATCTTGGTGTCATTGGACAGGGTCGTATTTTTGTCTTGATACTTCTTCGGAGACATATTAATCTGTGATACGAAAGAGGATAACCAATGCCGATCATATCCTAGCGCGGTACTCCTTGCTATCAAAGACAGCTGGGATCGGCTTCTTGAACTTTCTGTCAATTGTTGAGATATCCTACATATATCGCCCATGGTGTCTTACTGTAAATCCCAGGAATAGTGTAGCTATCAACGGATGGACCGTCGGTTGAGCCGGGTGTTATCATGGCCCACTGCATCACCGTCTGACAACCTGAAATGCGGGGGAGATATGCCAGGCGTGTAAAAGTGGGCCGCCGGATAACACTGGGAACGGGACCTGACATTCCCCAGATTACGGTACACTCCACCAGCGATTAGGCTCTGGTATTAATAGCATGCGATGTACAACATAACTCTCGATGATAGAACTTGTTGTTTTCTTGTAATTATCAACTACAAAAAGAACCACATAGCATACGAGAACGCTTACAAAAAGCAGCAGTGGAAATCATGGAAGCTTCCGTGGATCACAACAACGAGAAAAAGGTCCAGGCCGACGTCGTCGACCTTAAAGCTGTACCGCCTATGGACATTGGCCCGGGAGATCTGATCTCCTATGGCGATGTCGACCCAGTCCTCGCCGCCAAAATGCATCTGCTGAACGAGGTGAGCGGCAGAATAGACAACTAATATGATAAAAAACGATGACAACAACTAACAGACAGGCTATCAATGAAATCGGATGGACAAACTACCAGCTCAAGCTGTTCTTCCTTAACGGATTTGGGTAAGTTAGGGTTATGTTGCCGTTCCAGCACCCCCCTCCCGCTGATGATGTTTTTCAGATACGCCGTCGACTCTCTCCTCACGTTCTACATTGGTATTGCCAACCCACAGGCGGTCTTGGAGTTCCGCCCTCCGTACGCAGGTGGCGGCACCATTGCCCTCTATGCCGGTCTGCTCGTTGGCGTGCTCGGCTGGGGTCTGTCTGCTGATATCATTGGCCGCCGCTGGGCCTTTAATTTGTCGCTTGTCTCGTCGGCCATCCTGACCATCATCGTCGGTGCCTCGCCGAACTACAACTTCTTTGCCGCATTTGTGGCCCTGGCAGCGGCCGGTGCCGGTGGCAACTTGGCCCTCGATACCACCGTCTTCCTCGAGTTCCTGCCGTCCAAATACCAGTTTATGATTGTTGTCATGGCTCTGTGGTGGGGTGTTGGCCAGACTGTGGCCGGCCTCATGGCCTGGGGCTTTATGCGTGAGTAAAGACCATCCCGTGTTCTCACTTTTGATATTTTACGGGATTTAACATTTGTAGCCAACTTCTCCTGCACGTCTGCCGACTTCTGTCCCAAGAGCGAGAATATGGGCTGGCGGTACCTCTACTACGTCGGCGGTGGGTTTGTCCTCGTTTTGTCCATGCTGCGTATCTTTGTCTTCCGCTTCCGTGAGACGCCCAAGTATCTTCTGTGCAGTGGCCATGACGAGGCTTGTGTTGAGCTGCTACAGGACGTTGCCAAAAAGTACAACCGCCCTTGCAGCCTCACCCTCGACCAGCTGCAGCGCCTCGGCACTGTCACCACTGCCCACGCCGCGACGCGCTTCTCGCTCTCTGAAGTCGCCATGCACTTCCGCGGCCTCTTTGCCACGCGTAAGATGGCCATCACCAGCGTCGTTCTCTGGATGCTGTGGGCCTGCATCGGCCTTGCCTATCCCCTCTACTACATATTTTTGCCCACCTATCTGGCCACGCGCGGAGCTAAGTTTGGAGAGACCTCGCCGTACTACACTTGGCGTAACTACACACTGGCCAACTTTTGTGCCATTTTTGGGCCGCTGTTTGCAGGATACATCACAACGATTCGCGTTATTGGCCGTAAATTTACCATGGTCATCGGGGCCTTGTCGACAAGTGAGTTACGCTCCCAATTTGTTTTCTCATACCTCATTCTCTAACTCATCCAGTGGCCATTTTCTTTGGATATACTTCGGTCAAGAGCGCCGACCAGAACATCGCGCTCAACTGCATTGGCTCGCTGACCATCAATATTTACTTTTCCGCCCTCTACGCCTACTCGCCTGAGGTTCTACCCTCCGCTCATCGTGCAACTGGTACCGGTTTTGCCATCTCATTTGCCCGTGTCATGGGTATCGTCGCAGCCGTCATCGGCACCCATGTTGACACATCCACGTCGGTGCCCATCTATGTCGCAGCCTCGCTCTTTGCCGTCATGGCCATTCTAGCAGCCATTGCTCCTTATGAGCCCCAACGTGGCCAGAGTATCTAAGGGGGGAACATGTATATTTATATATGTGTTCGTATGTGTCTATGCGTGTATGTGTCTGTGTGGGATGGGAGAGAGAGAGCAAATGGGGGAGGGAATGTTGAAGGAGACTTGTTATTATGCTACTCAGCAACAGAATGACTCAGCAACAGAATGACACGACCAGTTCCAATATTATCAGTTTTGCTCTTCAAATGGTGACTGCTTTATGTTTCTGAGAAATACGTGAAGCAGGCATTCGTGTAGTTTAGTAAGTAGAAGTGGGCCAAGGGACACATGCTGCCTCTGTTTAAATTGAATCCTCCCACTGAAATATTAGAATGATCGTGGAGAAGGCCGCTAGGATAGCTACCGAATCGGCTGTACAAATATGTTAGGTGCTCTGAAGTACGTGATCTGAGTGGATGCTGTCCGAGCCGACCGTCGCCTCGGAGCTTCTCGCTTAAGTGCGCATCCGTCAACTGGCTTGTCACTGCCCGCCCTACGAACAAACTAAGACTATTATGACCGGTTTTTTCTCACTTGGGGCCCAAAAACCTCCCCAGAATCCACATTCAGGCCAGTGGGTTTACAGTTCTCACCCCCGCAATTGGTTGATTTCGTCGAATTGGGTGGCACTTTTGTGCATCTTTTTCCCCCCTGGTCTCTTCTTAGTTTTTTTTCTTTCTCTTCCCCAACTTGCATGTCCCCGCTCGTCGCGTGCTACTTTTTTCAGGTGCAGGCCATGGTGTGGGCTAAAAAGATGGGACGACAACCATCATTCTCGGCCTTGTACCCCGGATGTGATTCTTATTGACACAGGACTGATTACCGTGGCTGAACGTGGATGGGAGGGTCAAGAAAACGGATTGTCACTCTCCACGCAAGACTATCACACTCGGCCAAACTCACTGTTACCCTGCTCGATTCGACGACTTGACTGCTTGCGAGAAAGACATGGGCTTACAACCGAGCATCTTACAAAGTATATCAAGCAGATGATGCCCGCGTCGATCCCCAGAGTTCTCCAGGTTTTGTCTCCATTCATCAGCTTCATCCGAGAGCCATCTCTCTTCCCCTCCCATCTTCTGTCTTTTTGTTTGATATCCTCTTCTTGCTTCTTCTCACCTACTGCCAATATGTCGTCTGTCGAGCTTCCCAAGCTTGCCATTGCGCACGTCGAGACCATGACGTCTCAGAAAGAGGCCAACCAAGAGGTTGACGAGATCGCCACCAAGAAGATGAGCAATGGCCCTGAGATCTTGGAGTCGGCCTTTGCCCACATGGACTTCTTTCGTCTCGTCCGTCTCTTCTGGCGTGTTAACCTGATTGCACTCCTGTCTCTCTCCGGTGCCTTGTTTGATGGTGAGCCTTCTCTTCTATCTTTCTCTTACCATGACCCACCTCTAATAATCCAGGCTACGCACAAAACCTTCCCGGCTCCATCGCCGCCAACTCCTCCTTCATCAAGACCTTCGGCACCGTCAGCAGTGCCACCGGCGCCAAGGCCCTCAATTCGCAATATGTCTCCGCTTGGGGCGGTATCACGTCGGGTGCCCAGGTCGTATCAATGGTCGTTGGCTCCTTTTTGTCCGACCGTTTCGGCCGCAAGTTCAACATGTACTCGGTTACCTTTTTCATGGCCATTGCCCTCGTGCTCGAGCTCACGGCCAAGAACTGGGTTTATTTCTTGATGGCTCGCGGTTTTGCAGGCTGGGCCACTGGTATCGCCAAGACGACGCTGCCCTGCTACGTCGCCGAGATTGCACCCATCGGCTTGCGCAGTGCCCTTCTCACCATGTTCTCCTTTTGGTACGCCATGGGCCAGTTCGCCGTTGCCATTGCCCTCCAGATCATCCAGCAGCACGGCTACTCGTGGCGCAATGCCTTCTTCTCTGAGCTGGCCTTTTTTGGCATCTTTATCCCCGTCACCATCTTCTTGCCTGAGTCACCCTGGTACTACGCCGAGAAGAAGCAACACGCCCGTGCCAAGGCGTCTCTCCAGAAGCTGAATGGTGCTGTGCCTGGCTACGATGTTGACCACGAGTACGCCGTCATTGCCGACGAGGTCGAGCGCACGGATGCCCTGCAGCAGAAGCAGGCTGCCGTCGCCTGGATTGAGGTGTTTAAGGGCGCCAACGCCCGCCGCACTTACGTCTCCTTCTTGCCTCTGGCTACGCAGCAGCTTGTCGGCTCGGCCCTTATCTTCTCTTACCTATCCTATCTATTTGGCCTGGCCGGTGTCAAGAACCCCTTCCTCGTGTCCATCGCATCGAGCACCATACTCATTGGCTTCTTAATCATTGCCTCCTGCACCATTGACAAGGTCGGCCGCCGCCCTCTTCTTCTCACCACACTCACGATTGTCTTCCTCTGCAACCTGTTCATGGGCGTCGTCGGTACTCTTGCCATGAAGAATGACAACTTGTTTACCGAGAGTCAGTCCGCCGCGGCTGTTGCCCTCTCCTGCATCTGGGTCGCTGCCTACGCCATGGGTCCTGCTCCTATGGGCTACGCCTACCTGGCCGACACGTCTACTCCTGTCCTGCGAGCTAAGACGACTGGTTTTGCTTCCGCTCTCACGGGCCTCTTCGCCCTTATCTTCAACTACTCCACTCCACTCATGATCTCTACTCAGAATGCTGGCTGGGGCATCCGCGTCGGCTACTTTTATGCGCCGCTCTCCTTCATCACTCTGGTCTTGACCTACTTCACCGTCCCGGAGACCACGGGCCGCTCGTTCCAGGAGCTTGATGAGCTCTTTGAGAACGGTACGCCGTCGCGCAAGTTTAAGCAGACCAAGACGTCTGTCCAGCTTGCAGAGGAGCGTGCCGCTGGTGGTATCTAGGTCCTGCTGTATAAATTGACTTAACCCTGGACGTGTAATATGGGGCGTTGTGGACCATCGGTTTGCTTATTACATGAAAGCATTATTTCTGTTGATAGAAGATATAATGAATAGAAGTTGCCTCCGGCTACATACTTCAACGAGGTTTTATTTGCCAACAACGAGATTTCAATGTTTTGATATATCTGCTTATTTAGACCCATAGCAAAATTTCATGACATAAAACTTCACTTAAATGGCATAAGGTCACGAAAATGACCAGGTAAAAAAGTTGGTGAATTTAAGCTTAGTAAACTAATGCTAAAGTTACCAACATCTGACCGCTAAAAAGGAAAAAAAAAAAAAAAAAAGCCGCGCAAGGCCTTCACGACCTCGGCCAATGATTACATATATTTCCTACGCAACTCTAGGGGTATATGCAAGAAAGATGAAGATCCTCGTGGGAAAGGGGTCTGCGCTCCAAGAAAAAAAACCAAAAACACTAACATTAAAGTACCAAAAAGTAACAAAGATACCGTAACACACGAGCGCCCGCTCAGCATCTTTTCTATGCACCGTTCGTAGATGGTTTTCCGTACCGCGGCACTTTCTCGTATGCATTGGGACTGGGCCTTCGTTTGCCCTTGCCTTTTCCCTTGCCCTTATTATTGCCAGGCCGTCCACTCCCACCGCTGGGCCCTTCCTCGTCACTACTGCTGCCCATACCACTGTCGTCATGGTCGTGGTCGGGACAGTCGGGTGCATGCCGGTGGTGAGCTGCTCGTCTCCTGTTGTTGTTTGCGCCGCCGGCCCGTCCACGGAAGGCCTGGTCTGCATCGCCGCGAGTAGCCCGGCCGTCGTCGGAATCTTCATCGGAGGACGAGCTGGAGTCGGAGTCGGAAGACGACGAGTCATTGCTGGACTCGTCGACTGCGCGAGGCCGGTGGTATATACAGCAGACTGATATGTGTTAACCATCGATCAATCGATTAACAAGACAAGTGCGCTGCCACTGTCCAGCCCCATCAACGCCCCCCACAAGTGTTCCTGAAACGCACCTTTTGACTTCTTTCGGTTCATCCCCTCGTTGTCGACAACACCTTCGGCCCACTGGACATTTCGACTGTCGCGAGTATTAGCCCCTTGCAGACGCAAGATCGCTGTCGGCTGTTCTTGTTGATGTTCTGGATCGGAGGAGACGCCTGGCGCAGAAGACGGGCCAGGAGTTGTCGTGATAGTTCGACTGCCCGATGCGGCAGCTTGTGGCTCCTGAGACAGAAGCTGCCGAGTTGGTATTGACGCCATGGTGTCTGTATATGGGAGAGGAATACCCGTGATCGTTGGCTGGGGTTGGTACGAAAAGAGTGACTGCAGTTGAGCGAGCCAGGGGGTTGTTCTGTTGTTCCGGTGTTTGTTGCGACGAGATTTAAAGGAAAAGCCCGAAACATTCTAGAAGGCTAATATATTTGATCGCTGGGCTGAGACCCGCGCCAGAGCTTTGTTGCCACCAAAACCGCCACCCCGCTTCCCGGCGAGCAAACACCCAATAATACGTCATTAGCAAGCAGTCCGATAAGTAAAATCGCACGCCTAAAACGGCATATATCAGTTAAGTGCCGTGTCAATCAGCATGTGTCGATAGCAACATCTCGCTTCTTCACTCACTCGTCACGCCTCCCTCCCTTACTGCTACATAACATTCTGCCCCCTTTTTGAGTATAAATGATCTCAAGAAAATTATCTATATTGAGATTGAAGTATTTTACTACGCCATGGAGATCAACATGGTATTGTAATAGGAGTTGAGATAAAGCATATATCATCCGCAGAACGGGATCCCTCTCCATTTTGCGAGGCAACCGTAAACAGAAAAAAATATACAGGGCGCACATCAAGGCTCGCTTCCCAGGGTTGCGCGTCGGGCAGCTTTCTCCCGCTTCTTGGCTCCCTTCATACTCGGCTTCGGCCGGGGACGCATCTTCTTCTTGTCTGAAGTCTTTGGCTGAGCGAGCATCCACGCATTCAAAGGCCGCCGCGATCCGATGAACTTCCCTCCAGGGCTGTAAACATCAATCTCGGGCCATTGCATTTCAATTTCCTGTGTCTCAGATTGCGCGGCCTCGGTTTCCCGGCTCGCGTTTGGTGCAGTGTCCTCGGGCCCTGCTTCGTCCGGGTCAGAGAGATCGAGCGATTGCAGAATGCCATTAGAGTCAACCTGCGATCCTTTCTTCTTGACAATTGGCTCCGGCTTTTTCACAGTCTTGTACTTGAATAGGTTCCGAGTGCGCACCTGGGCCACAACCTCAACCCATCCGCATCCTTCAATCAAGATGTCCAGGGCCACGACCCGGTATGGGAGGCGCTCGATGTCGATGTTGGCCGCGTCTTTTCGCGTGATTGGGCCGGCACGAATCTTGGTGACGTCGTATTTCAGCTGGAAAGACCCGGCCAATGCGATCTGGCGTCCTGTGCCAGGAGCAGAAATGTTCTGCACGCGCAAATCGCTCGTCTGTGTTTGAATGCCGATGGCCTTTTCGGTCATCGTCTTGTGCTCGTCGAGAGGGGTAAAGTTGTACGCCAGGAAAACGAGATCGGGGGTGCGTGGCGTGATACGGATAAATCCTCCGAGCAGTAGCGACTGCCACGGGCCCTTGAGAGTAACTTGCTCTGGGGTCATGCGAGTCTTCATGACGAGCGAGTCCCTTTTACTTTCCTCCACGTAGTCAATGAGGGCAGTCCGCTCCAGACCTGGAAGATCGATCAACTCGCCTTTCCCATTTCCAAATGGGATGCGGATAGGCGATGCTGTTGTGCCAGGCAAGGCAGACACCACAGGCATCTGTGGATAGTTGGTCTCCTGCGGTCTAGGCGGAAGTAAATATCCGTCATCGTTCATGTCAGTGAAACCAGCGTCGCCACCCGCATCATGCAGCCTTGCCCCGTGGCCGTGATCTCGGCGCAGACCGTAATGGCCGGTGTCCTTCTTTTTCAGGGTAAGAAGTGGCTTCTTGGCGTCCGCGGTGTCCATGCGGCCCTTTGGAAAAACATGGTGTACCAGGTAGCTCTTGCCGACGTTCGCTTTGCCAACAAGCCAGTTCGCGCCACCTCGGTCCCAGATCTCTTCTTTGAGCTCAGGCGTCCACCAGTTGCGCCTGGCACTAACACAACGCACGTTTCCGAGACGCACTTTGCGCCCCAAGCGGCCGAGTGCGTCTCGCAGGGTGTCCCGGATCCATGGCATCAACTTGTCTATCTGGTCCCGCCGTGGTGCGAGAAGGTCTGCCCGTGTAATAACAAAACTGAGTTCTGTTCGACGGCCACCGATGAACTTGCCGGGCTGCGAACGCCGGTTACGTGATCGCAATGGCATAGTACCAAGAAGACTGCTTATACGCGGTAGAAGTGACATTGGGAAATCGGCAGCGTCGAGCACGTGGTATACATGGTTGTATTTGTAAGGGGATTCGGCAATCGTCTCGCGGATGGAATCAATGTCTGGGTGGTAGATGGGAGAGCCCGATGTGTGGTGGACGAGGTCATGACAGCGAACACAGAGAATGTTCTCCTTCTCGTCTATCAGAGGTGCGCCTATTCGAATGATACGTGGTTAGCAGAGCCTTTCAACAAAATAAAAAATAAAATAAAAATAAAACACCAATGACAGAGCGCAGACATACCATTATCGGTTTCTTCTGATGTCTCCCTCTCCTGATCACGCAAGAGGCCACTCAAACGAACGTCTTCGCATCCGTTTTGGAGCTCCATCCGACGTAGGGCCTCCCGCACAACCTCGTCTTCCCTGCAAGCACGCGGCACTTTTTCGGTAGCAAGTCCCAGATATGCCTTTGTCGATTGTCGCCCAAGGTCAAAGTAACCTGGCTGGCCTGGTTTTGTCGTCTGCGAAAATGCGCCACATCCCGGGCACTGAATTGGCAGCTGTTTAGAAGCCTTGGGCGCTGGGAGAGTTTTGTCTGTTCTTGTGGTCGTCGAGATGTCTCCAAAAGGCTGGGGCACGGCTTCGATGGCCGAGGCAGCTGCTCCGGAGAAGTACTGACGTCCGCTTGGGGCCCGGAGCTGACGCTCAAACCGTTGTGTTGACTGGGTAAACGGTGCTTTTGTCGAGGCTCGCTGCACCACTGGACATAGAAAAACAGGTGGAAGGACTGGTAGAGTGCCAATGGCCTTGTTGTCCAAGGAGAAGGCCGTCCTCAGCCAAGCCCGCGAAATTCCTCCGGTGGGAGGCATTGTGCGGTATGTTGTCTGGGGAGCTGCACTGGGGAGCTGCAAGCCGAGAGAGAAATATCTGTGTCGTCGAAACAAGTCCTCAAAAATTTGTACCAATTCTACCACCCAAGAAGGCGCGAGGCGCGATAGAAAATGTATGCAACTTTATTGTGGAGCATCCCGTAGACCCTTGTAGAAGGTGCCACACGTGATATTCTCCATATAAAAAGAGAGAGAAAACATACTTTTTTCATGTGGTTGCACGCAACGTAATAATTCTTAGCACCGCTTTGGTTTAATGGCTTGTCGGGTGGGCCCTGGTCCGTGCGCTAACGGAAAAAGCTGTCAGGCTGACGAGGTGGGCAGACCAGGTGTATCTACATTTTCTACCGGTTTACGAGGCTTCAGAAACGCAGAAAAAAAATCCGTTGACCACGACAACTGACAACGCGCCCAACATTTCGACTCAATTGCCCATTGCGACGCGGCCAATACGAGCGCCACACAACCCTCAGACCACGAACGATACTTGAGATCCCAATTAGGGGGCGCACATTCCACAATCTGCCAATATGGTTGGCGTCATCCGGCGCATGAACAAGCTGAACGCCGTAAGTGATGCTTCACAGCTGCCCACACCCCGCTCATGGACTATTTATGTAACTCCCTACTGACTTGCGGCATTGCCTCTCCATATAGAAGGTATTTTCAACTCGGATTCCCGCGAATACTTCGGCAACCACGGCAACTACTAACACGGTCGACAGCTTCTCAACATCCGAAATGGCCCCGGCGCTGTAATCCTCCCGAAGGAGGTGACAAGAATACATTTGGAGTTTGCAAGCCGGTGGAACGACGGCCAGTACGGCCCACGGTGAGTGATCTAACAGCGGCAATTGTGGAAGCCATCAGGACTGGTCTGGGGTCGCGAGTTGGTTGCGGGCGTTTTGCCAATCGTTTTACTAATGGGTGATATCGGCTTGCAGGAAGTTTTGGCACAACTATCTCCCTCGCTTAAAATTCTGGAACCCGGCTATCCCCATGATTGTCAACCGGACCCAAGATACGGCTGGCCCAGCGACCTTGACAATCTACATGCTGCAAAATAAAAGCAAGGGAGCGCCTACCCGGTCTCCTGTGACACCAGACAACCAGCCGAACTCATCCTTCACCGGCTCGTCAAAGGCGCCCAAGCCGACACCTGCAGAGACCACCGTCGAGATCGACATGAAAGGTCTTCACTCGGACGTGATTCTGCACCATTTTCTCGAGAAGACGGGTGCTGTCGCCGTGACGCCGTCACCCCAAGATGTGGCCGCATTGCGCGAAGCCGAGGAGCGTACTGAGCGCGCCAAGGTCGATCGCGACGTCATGGCAAGGTACTTGTTCGCAAAGAAACGGGATGCGTCCGCCATCGCTCAGGCGAAGAGCGAGGCTGCCTCTATGAGACAACCAATGTAATGTGGTTAGAGTTCACAGCTGTACGATAAAGATCACGAAAACTTAAGATACGGGCCTTTTAATACGAAGAATAAATACCAAGCTATTTGTATCTGTGTGTGCATGGCGCTAGCTAGTTCTATTCAGGCTGCAAACGAGTCCACTGGTGATTTCATGTGGTATTTGTGTTGCACATCTGTCCCGAGCACTACTTGTACATGTTATAAGACGAAACCTCTCTGCTCATATCTGTATGGGGCCGTGCCTATTTCAAGCCAAAACCCTCGCTTCCATGCACAGCCCCCCAGAGCTTTGCCTGCATCACCTCTTTGGACTTATATCGGTACAGTGTGAGGATATTGAAGCACGTCCTGGCTGTCGGGAACCGACCGGTATCGTCACCGAGATAAAGTATCCGAATCGATAAAGATGCTGGCCCAGTGACCGGGATGCGGTCGCTTCCAGTGATGAAGATCAGAAGATTTCGTTGGTCTCTCGGAGATGCCTCTTTGAATATGTCCCAAAACCACTTGACCGTGGGCTCTGTCTCGGCTGGGTTTGTGGACGGCCAGTTTTCATAGCTTGCAGCAAGTCTCAGGGCAGCAACATCAAGCGTCTCGTCTGAGCCACGAACAAGAAGCTCAATCTCCTCGGGCCGAAACAATCCCAGAGCATTGCAGCCGCACACCGTAAAAAATCCGCGCTTGAAAGGCTCAAATTGGCGGGAAACGGCAGTGTCAAGCAAGTAGCGTATATATAGACTGACGTACTCCTCTCGGTTTGCATTGCTCACTGCCCGGGATTCGCCTCCTGGACAAAGAGAAACCATGTCTGCATGACCAAATCTCTCGACGGCGATAGTAAAATCAAGGCCGAAAGTAGACTCAACATCGCCGTCATAGTCAAGCAATTGCTGGAGACCCTTGGCTAAGTGAGGTCGGAATTCTGCGAGGTCAGCCAAGGTGTAGGTCATGGTAGGTCGTGCCGACGCTGTAAGCACGCCAGTTGTCGGTGTCGGTGCAGAAAATAGCAGCTTCCTGAAGGCAAAGGGGGGTAGGGCAACGTCTAGAATTGTTGAATTATAGATGGCCAGTCCCAAAACAACGCCGACAAGGAAAAACTGGTCTGATGTTTCAAATGAAGCAGAGTTGAAGTAGCAATAGTGCGATTCTTCATCGTATACGAACATGCCTGAATTTGTTAGATGGGGCCCGTTGTTTCTTGAGAAAGGAAGAAGGGGATAGGAACTCCAAAAATTACCGTGGTCAGGATTGAACACCTCTCTCACAAGGAGAAGAAACCATTCTTTCCGCAGTCCTCCAGCATCGATGCCTTCTTCTCCATTAAAGATAATGCGAAGGCCCTTTTTGATATCATCTGTACCACTCCCGATAGCCGCACTCACACCTTTGAGGCTATCTTCGACAAGACAATCCCGCCGAATGTTTAGAACAAGGTGCTGATCAAAGTTCCTCCGCGTCATGATGCTGTCAAAAAAAGCATCCCGGGCCTTGGTTTTCATTTGGCGACGAGCTTCATACTCTAGTATTTGGATTTTGGCCCAAACGCTCAGTAAAAAGGGATACTGACAGAATGCAAATTTTGCCGTTTGCTGCTCCCATCCCTCGAAGTCGGCGATCAGGTCGCAGTTATCCAGTAGTGTTATGTAGAAGTCGGACGTCGGCACGATCTGTCGCCTTGGAAGGCCATGAAGACCAGCTTTGCCGTCATTCGGAAGCCTGCTGGATGTTCCGGGTATGTTCTGGTAAGCTCCTGTGATATCGTTGGCGGCGAAGAGGAGTCTCAAGACACGGACAGCTGCCTTTATCTGCCAGTCATCCCCATGAACCATTTTCTTGTCCGTCGGTTTCTTGCTTGGCTTTGCCGTACTAGTTGCCTGATTTAAAGCAGCGTGAAAAGAGGCAGCCGACGCCCCTTCCGACACCTTTGGTACCAGAGAGTCAGATGATTCTGTGGGCTTGGGTTTGTCCTTTTTCTCGTTGTATCGAACAAGTCGGTAGGCCAGAAAGCCACTAGCAAGGTCCTTCAGCTGTAAAAATCGGGCTCCGGGGAGGTGCACAAAACAAGCGATGATTCGGTTGTGCCATTTCTCAGGCGAATTTGAAAGGAGGCCAAGGATCCGTTTGATAATAACTGAGTGTTGCCCTGATGCAGGACCTGTTCCACGGTTCGACCCGAGCTTTGCCTCAGGCTGGTGTCTTTGGTTGCCACTATCATGTTGTAGCAGGCCGGTAAAAAAACTGCATTGGGCATGCAGGAGAGGATTTGCGAGTGCAATGATGAGAAACCGGAAATCGCCAGCTTCGCCAATTCGACGACCCGGTCGTTTGAGCACTGTTTCTGTGGCTTTGAGCAAGACACGCTGGGCATGCAGCTGGCCGTTCAAGATGCAAGATTCTACTTCGCGAAGTAAAACAGGCGGCTGGGGATCGCATCTCCCTTCGCCAACTAGCCCGTTGTAAACTGACTCCCAAGATGCACCAGCGTTGATGACGGTGCTATACCACTCATCGACCGATTCCCAGTCAATGTCCACCACGTTGCTGGTGTCGACGCCTACTTTGCTTTTCGGTCCATTTTCTCGGCGACGAGTAAATCCTCGGATGGGCTGCAAGTGGTCTTGAAAGTTGGCCCGCTGGGAGCTGTTTCTGGAGGTGGCCGGGGGCGTAAGGAGTTTACGACCTTGTTCAGACGCAGACGAGACTTTCGTGGCGTATGTCGTGGGCAGAAAAGAGTCGTCCAAGCTGTTCATGGACATGATATGGCGAATGACATAAGCTTCCAGGTCTTGGAATATTCTTTTCGCTTCAATCTCATCTTGCCTCTTTCTTCCAGGGGGTATCTGCGTGCCTACCGGGGCCACCAATCCCGTCCGGGAGGCCGTTTCTGGTGAAGAGGAAACGGCTCCATCAACTTTCTGAAATGAGTCCATAACCGGTAAAACCGCCTCAAGGTAGTTGCGGATGCATCCCGAAACTATGTGTTTGGTTTGCTCAACAGATATAGGGTCGGAAGTTGCAGTCTGTGACTTTGCAGAACTAAAGTTGGTTGCAGCCATGATCTTTTCGACGGGGACGAGGTCGTTCACAGTCAAACAGATACCGCAACGAAAGGCCTCCGCCCCTTGAGCCCATCGCATGAGTGATCCACATGTGATACAAGGGCCATTTTCAAAGCTGAGTTTTTCGCTTCGGCGAAATCCGGGAGGCGCCAGGGAGGAGGCCGTGTTTTGCTGTCCACCTCGCTCTTTGGAAGAAAACCGCTCGCCATCGACTCCTGAAACTGAGTCGCCAGATCCAAACGAAGGCTCGTCTCGGGCAGCCTTTTTCTTCTTCGGTGAAAAAAAGGAAGGAAACGGGTTACTCATTGAGCGTGAGTGGATGGGTCCTGCAGTAGGTCGCCGTGTGGCCCGGTAATCAGAGTCCGATGAATCGGTCTCCACGTGTAGTTGAGAGACGTCAATGCTTGCCAGTTCTGAGGCCTCGAGGTCCGCTGGCACGGCAGATGTGTGGTGCGTGTGCTGCGCGTGGCGGGCACTGCGGGATCTTCGATGGGCGGCGCCCGGTTGCGACGATGACGCAGCCGCCTGGGCGTTGACCATTGGCACCGAGGCCGGGGCAAGTGCACGGTCCTGGGAACCAGATTGAGCCTGGGCCCGAGAACCAGCAGTCGAGGGCGCATCGAGCGGCCAGATTGGTGGCCGTGCCATATCGCTAGGATGGATGCACAATCGGAACCCGAGGCCAAGACTGTAGAGTGTGTGGTAGCATCAAATCTGGCGCGGCGCCGAAAGATGTGAAGGAGAGTCTTGGTTATGTCACAGACATGCCATTCGCTTGACGTCCCCCAAAGGTTCCCCTTCGAAACGCTGTCTTTCTCGGTGATGGGAAACGGGCTGCTGATGGATGTTGTATTTTGAGACTTTGGTTGGCAAGTTGGAATCAGAGAAGCAGCTGTGTCACTGCCCAAAATGGCCTTGAACGGTCTTCCTTCGTACGCAGCGTTCTAACGCAGAAGCCTAGACCGCGCTGTCGCGGCCTCTCCTGGCAGCATGGCTAACCTTGGAGCTATTAAAAGGCCCAACTACAGGGGTGAGAGGGGCAACAACAGGAACGCCAGGTACTAGACCCACTTTTGCCGATCATGACGGAGCAACAGGCATTCAGTCATGCCCGGTATGAATAAACCGTCCTTCAAGGGTCAGAGGGTGCCCGTATTTAAAGTAGAGGAAATAGTGAAAATAAATACAAAACAAAGACCCGATTATTAATACTTTGTAGTTGTCTCCACTTTCTACGAGTATTCCGCACGACCTTTTGTGAGTGTGTCCCTACGCCAAGACCGCCAACATTGCATCGTTAACTACTACGAGAAACTCTTCATAAAGCAGCAGTAACATATTTGATTGGTAAGAGGCAAATTATGCAGGGAGAAAGGGTGTGTCACGTGTCCCAGCCATCGTGATATCCATGTGGCGTTGGCGCTGCCTTGGCGCCTTACGAGCGTATTGCTAGCGTTTATACTATAGTTACGTTAGGCCCGAAAGGGCCTAGTGTGTTAGCTTACCTATGAGTAGAGTTTTCGTAAAGACCTCCTTTCGGAGCTCTTTTTTTTTCTTTACGCTTTAACTTTTATCTTTATTATAACGTTAATATATTATTATTGTTTATTTATTTCTCGTTCCTTTTTTTCGCTTTATTTTAAAATTTCTCCATAGTAATTTTGAGCGTTATTAATAATAACTTAATTAAA
>JANSLP010000370.1:0-30613 GCA_029298735.1 Ophiostoma sp. CBS 140.51
TAGCAGCTGCCTGCCATCACCATATCGCTGTCAATTTCCCACTCTCGTAATTATTGTGTTGTCATTTTGACTTTTACGAGTAACACGACATCCCCCCCCCCCCTTCTCCCCCGATTCCCACCATTTCTCACCTTCTGCACCCGTCCGGTGCCCACTCTCCCGAGAGCAGAGCCTCAAAAAATTATGGAGAGTGTCTGCCTGAGACACTAGCCCCAGGCTCTCGTCTTCTCGTGTCATGGCCGTGTCACAGTCAAGTGGATGTCTAAGGATAGGAGTATTATGGAAAGACGACAAGAAGCTTCACGGGATCATTGCATTGCCCCCCTTTAACCTCTTTCATCACCAACGTCGGATGTGAACAGCCACCTTGGTAAACCTTCCGTTACGGCTTTTCTGGTTTCTTTTCTCAAGATGCACTCTGTTACGGCCGATCGCCGTCGATAGGCTGCGTGTGGATCAACAGGAAAGCATGGTTGGCAAATCACCACGACGTTGGTCAAACGAGTGAGTCGACCTTTCGGTTAACCTTTTTGTCTTTTTTTGTTACTTTCGCCTTTTCGCGTTGTCAACTCCCAAGTCGCCTCTCTCCGTTCGCCTTTCCATTCGTTACGTTCGTTCTTCATTCGTTTTATTCGTTCATCATCACAGCAATGACTGTGACTGTGACTGAGCCTCGTCGAAAAGGATATAAAGGGCGTGAAGCTCCTCACCAAAGAGGCGTCAACTTTCTTCTCTCTTCATCTCACCATCCATTCACTCTTGTGATATCCCTCTGTCCTCTCGGGCATACACTATCATTGCCAGTTCTGAACCTCAACGTTCTCAACCTCACCAAGCAATTCAATTACTTCCCTCATCCCTTTTCACACACATCATCATGGCCCACAACATGAGCCGAATGGCATTTGGCGACATCGTCAGCCCATCAGAGATCACCAGCCAACAATGGCTTGACAAGGGCATCCGCACACGACCGAATTACATTACCGTGTGGTACTGCGTGAGTTCTCCCCTGCCTCTTTCCGCCAACTAGAAAAAAAAACATATACAACACCTGATCATTATCCCTGAGGCTAACAAGACAGTGCGACTGCGGCAATGGCCCAATGCTGTTGTCCGACTCTTGCTCTGGGAGCGGCTGTTACCATTACCGCTGCTCAAACTGTACAGAGGAGGAGATTGAGGAGACAACCGACGACTACATTCTGCAAGCTGCCCTACAAACGGCAAAACACAATTCTTCGTGCTGCTCTTCAACGCAGAATTAACGGCACAACGCGAATTTACGCAGTTACGAGTTACGAAGTTGAGCATGCGGCTCTGCACTTTCAAAGTGCACTTTTTACATTCGACCTTTTACGGAATCACTGTCTCGTGCGGGCCACGGACATGTGCAGTTTCTTGTTTTCATGAACATTTATCCTTCTACCTCTGTTTTTAGATAGCCTACTTTTTACTTCTTGGTGCTGTGCTACGATGTGTACGTCTACGTCTATCCCAGCTCAATATGAATATCACCACATTTTATGCCATGCTGTAAACCACAAATTTGCCAAGAAGCTTTTCTTGAAACGTGACATGGCTTTACCAAGCATGACTCCTTTTTGTCTGCCAATGGATACCGACTTCGTGATGGTATGACAACCCAGATGCTCTTCCATCTTATCAACCCCCACTCATGCATCAAAAACTGTGCGCCGACAGACAGTGCCTTGCCAGGCAGAAAAGGCGGAGGACCATGCGATTCGATGAAGAAAAAGCGAATGGATTGGATGGAGACAAATTCAATTGTTCAATTTGTTGGCATCGACGAATCAAAACAGTTGACGGCCGGATGACGAAAATGAAAAAAAAAAAAAGAATCAAATGTACAAAAGTACAAAATAAAAGTACAAAATTGGCTTGTGATCGACAGTTCTAACAGCATGAAAGATATGTGCATGGAAGGACAAAGACTGAGGCAGAAAACGAAGGGGCTGGGTCAATGGTCTGCTGACGGTCGGACGCCGGCCGTTGCGTTGCGTTGCGTTGGGTGCAGGCGTGGTGTTTGACCCAGCGGGCCAGTGAGATCTCAGCCTTGTATGCGGCTCTGCTGGAAGGTGGGTCCTTTTTGTTTTGTTTTGTTTTATTCCGTTTTGATTCGCGTGTTTGGGTTTGGCTTCCCTTCGTGGGAAAATGAGGGGAGTGGGCTATGGTCACCCCAACCCACGGACGCCTAGTGGGGTCTTCTGGAACGGTTTCTGGCAGCAATGACTGATAACTTTCGTCGAAAGGCACGATTAGAACTGGGTGAAGACGTGTGACATTTGTTTGAAGTTTAAGACTGCAGATACATTAACAATTGCCAAAATTACAGCAAAAGACGCCCAAAGAAAACCAATGGCCTGCAGATTTGAAGCTCAAGTGACAAGAAAAGGCAGAACTCCGACTCCCAATGGGACGCAGCTCGACTCTTCGGAAACCTGCAATGTAACCCAAATGCAGGCAACAATCGGGTGTCATTTTACTCTGCACTGTGTGCTTTCGTGCAGACTTGATTCCTTCCTTCTTTGAGAAAGTAAATGCGTGTCTCGTCAATCCGCTGCCACTCGTGTCGAAACGGAATCCGAATCCGGTAGATACTTAACTCGGCGACTAAAATTGCAATTGCAACTGCCGTCTAACTGTCATCCCATGATTACAGTGGTTGATTGGCCCTGCTTTGACAGCAGTGCCACCCGATCTCACGGCATTCGGTATTCTAGCGTGTTAACTTCGGTCAGCCCATGAAGGCAGACTACGTTTTCGTGATGCAACGTCTGTCAAAAGCTCTCATGATTTGAATTTAAACTTAAAACAAAACGACGGCAATGGAACAAGCTCCGTGTGAGTCGTCCTGCATCTCCAAAAAGCGACGATAGCCGAAGAGGATGCGGATTTCCTGCGTCGTCCCACCCGCTCCGGCGGGTTGATCAATACATTAACTTCAACTACATCAGCTGCATCAACTGCACTAATGCATTGCAGGTTCTGTCCCAGGGCAGTGCAGTGTGCAGGTGGTGCCTACAGTAGCGTGATTTCGTCAAGTTCAGCCCTGTCAATCAACAGTGCGATAATATTCAAAAGAACAACAGAACACGAAAAAACACGGATAAAAAAAAGTAATGATTGGGCTTTGAGTTCCGACAAATGCTCTGCTATGATGACACGAGCGCCGGCGTGTTGCTCATTGTAGTAAGGCGTGTTAGGGCGTGGAAGACGTGGGGACCTGCCTTGTAAGGCAGAGAAGAAAGAGGGTGTGTGGGGGACAGAAGAACATGCTCCTCAACTTGATAGGAGTCACAGCATGATCAAGTCCGTCGTAAAACGAAAGGGAGAGAAAATTGATGCCTGTGAAGTACAGCAGAAAAGAAATGACTGCAATTTTGTCCAATGGTCGTTATGAGAATTCAATTGGACAGAAGATCAAATTAAACAGACAAGTGCCAGACGCATGCATTCACAAAGCCACCAAAAAGTAAGCACTTGCAAACAGCCGTCCCCAGGCAGCAGCAGGCAGTGATTATTCTACCGGTGCGATGACGATGTACTGTTTTTGCGTGTGACGACAGAACACTTTGTACTTCAATTGCATAAAATTTTGAGCTTATTGAATTACATCATTGCACAATTTTGTCTCTGCCTGCAAACCATGAATCATGACTGCGCAGGTGGTCAAGTGAGATTCGACAAAACAAAAAAACAAGGCAAAAAATTGTCCTCGCACAATAAATTCTCAGATGCTTCGTCATGCAATAAAACCTGTTAGAACTTTGAGAAGACCGATTTAACTTCGGCGTTGCCCGGAAAATCTATAAAGCAGCTTAGTATACATCGTGATTCCGGCTAATGTTGAGGGCTGAAAACAGAGCGCCAGAGAACACCATGGCGACAATCAGACGCCATTCCGGGCAACGGAACTCAAACAATGGCTTACAGGAGGGCAGGAAGAACTTGCCGACATTCCTGGTGGTATGGATGCGTCTCCCTGGACCCCAGGCACAGCGATCATACAAACATATATGGTAACATAGAGGGCTCGGCGCGGCCTTTTTCTTGAACGGCTTTGATTTTCTGGAAAGATGGGTAAAATGGCAGAATGGAAAACGCGGCAGAGGCCGAGCGTAGTGACTGAAGACACCAAACACCAAGATTGCATCCGGGCGACAGGAAGAAGTTTGCCACGAGGCAAAGCTGCAAACCGAGTTTATGCCGTGTCTGTGATGATTCCCACTGTTATAGCATCTCATTGTCCAGCTGGGCGTTGGCACTTTGTGTATTCCGCGCCTAATTTAGCCGTGCCGCGTCGCGTGTCTTATTTCCCGGGTCAGTGCTGGGTCGATGTTGAGCACAACAGGGACAAAAGGCACAAAATTCTGTGCCACTGTCACCCTGCATGCTGCCGATGTGTTGTCATTCATTTAGACAGGGGCGCTAACATCGCTCGCAAATCTCTGTTCCTGACCCGGATAAAAGGGCGGGATTTGGATATGCAGGGGACGAGATCTAAGTTCAGGGACGAGGAACCGCCTGGCGGATTTTGATAGACATGCCGACACACACTTTCTGTCATCGGTCGCCATGTATGTGCTGTGCCAAGATGTGGGAATAAATAGATCGATGCTGCCCTGCAGTAGGGACTGTTGGTAACAGCTTCCCCCTGACTTTCTGTTGGATCGAGTCCTTCTATTTTGAATCTGCTGTTTTTGTTTTCACCCTTGTGTCTCATCACACCCACTCTCCTTTAAACCTGGAGCCGATCGTTGCTCCTATCCACTCCTTTAACCATAAGAAAAGAGAAAACAACAAACAAACAAACAGACGAGACGCCTCCATACCCAAACAAGACTTACCCTAGCCACCTCAACAGAATTCGAAATGAGATACATGACATACTGGTCAACATACATTACAGTCCTTACATAACAACAACAGCTCTAGTCTGCCAGGAGCGGGCTTCACTACGAAATAAGAAACGACAACTACGTTCATTTACAACTCAACTATCACGTCATGGACTCGACAAGACCATCACGGGCTTATTTGCCCAGGTCTTCACAGGCCAATGCCATCGACTGGGAGCTACCTGGTGGAGGCGCAGTTGCGTCGTCTTCTCGCCAAAACCGCCAGTCACTGACAAGTCCCCTTGCACGTCTCTCGACCATCATGGCCTCTGTACGAAGCAGCCTTGTAGGCCAATCGCCAGGTGATGAAGAAATTGGAACTGCTCGGACTCACGTCTACTACAGCGGAGACAAAACAACTGGGTCCAGCAGTGATGATGATACACAGAAAGGCAAGGCTGGCAAGCTGGGTGTCCGTGAACACACCAACTCTCTCCGAGCCGTTTCATCACTGGAGTCTCTATCTGTGGTCCAGCAACGGCGTGAAGAAGAAAGAGCAGGGAGGCTGAGTACTCAGCCAGAAGATGACGAAGATGACAGCCGACTTGGTCGTTTGTCTGCAGCACTTCAGCGCCGTCGTCGCACGGTGCTGATGGCCGTTGGTGCACTCATTGCACTGATTCTGGTTGTTGGCCTTGGAGCCGGTCTTGGTGTTCGTGCTGCGAGATCACGAGCTCTGCTACTTGCCAATTCTGGCTCAGCTATGTCTCCTACATCAACCTCGGCCATTGTCCCAGTTCATCCAACGGCGACGCCAGTCCCGTTTAACGTAACGTCGTCTGCAAACACAACACAAACATCAACTTCATCACCTGTGCTACCTTCATCCACAATCTCTTCAAACTCCTCTACGGTCCTGCCACCAACCTCGTCAACTACGCCACTTACTACTGTACCTCCCTCTAGTACGCCCATCCCGACTCCCTCTGACACGCCCGCTCCATCAACTCCACCGCCTCCAGCACCGACCACATCCATACTAACGACGCCGGTTCCTTCTCCAGATCCAACTCCCGCACCAGCGCCGGCACCTACGCCTGAGCCAGCCCCGTCCCCAGCACCTGTCCCGGTTCCAGCTCCTGCTCCACCAAACACTCCTTCTGGCAGTCCCGATGGTGGCCCTTTCTCTGGCGATGTCACTTTTTATGCTCCTGGCCTCGGTGCCTGTGGTCGTTACAACGCCGCTACCGACTACATTGCGGCCGTCTCAGAGTCTCTCTTCGACTCGGTTGGCGCTGCTCATGGAATCTACAATCCGAATGCCAATCCATTGTGTGGCCGCCGCATCCGTGTTACATTGGACTCCAGCGTCGGCGCCACTGTTGATGTCACGATTGTGGATCGGTGCACGGCTTGTGCTCAAAACGATGTTGACTTGTCGCCAAGTGCATTTGGGCAGTTGGCTGGTGCATCTCTGGGCAGAGTTCGGGGTTCGTGGTTCTTCTTGGACTAGGTCTGCTCTGCATGTTTTATGATTTTGTTTATGCTTTATGTTACGTCTGCATGCCTTCACTTCTTGTACATACAGTTGTTCTCTTCTTGGGTACCATATCACCCCCTCTTTGTATATACCCAATTTACTTTTACCATTCGCAACTTTTGTCTAAAAATATGACCTCAAAAATAGGAGTCAACTTCCAACGCGACAAAAATTAAACATTTGTTAAGATCGACAAAAAAACGTACAGCAGCGGGTATTCGCTGGTCGTCACCGACCCAACTACTAATCCGCCGATTACTGGTTTAACTAGGGGAGAGCGGACGGGATCCCGTGTTCTCCAGTATCTGTGGCCGTACGTGGAAGACAGCACTTGTGCTGCAGCTTATATGAGGCAGCTCAAGACCAAATGACGGTCTCTTCGTCGTGCCTAGTGCTCTTCTTGTCAACGAGTTTCGCTTTACACCTTGGATGACTTCGTCGATATAACTAGAAGCCGGGTGTTATCACACAATTGCACAGCATACCACATAATCTCACGTTATATCACGGTATGTGGCTTCATTGAAAGCCAATACAGGATCTCTGTACCAAAAAAACGTCGTACCAAAATTATGTTCTACAAATTAAAATCAAAATATCGTATCAATATCGTCGTGTGGTGGTATTTTCTGCGCCTGAAGCTTAGCGTCTTCAGGGCACTTTGTTAGCGGATGTCGTGATTGCTGGTGCCCCATAACACCCACCGGGTAAGAACTAAACTCGGCCGAGATATGTTGTCGGACGAATACCAAAGACGGGTGAGGTGCGATAACGGCCGCCGCGGGTGATGGGAGTGTATCAACATTATTCTTGACTCGTAGAAGGTTGGCTAATGAATGGGTGTAGTTTGTTTTGATTTTTTACGTACCTATTGTCAATTGTTAAGCACCAAGACCGAAAGCGAATGACGCCTTACCATCAAATCCGAGATTTGCTTTCCTTCCCCTTAAGAACCACTACCAACCTTACCCAACTTACACTGTTTCGCTATTTGAATCATTATTTTTTACCAAGACACACAATACTCACGAAAATGGCAAGACATGACATTCCTAGCCGCAATGGCGACGCTTCCTCGTCCGACAGTGATACTGTCACCCAGCATGACGAGACCTCACCTCTTCTCTTGCCCAACAAGCCTGATGACCAACCTACCTCCACACGCATACGTGGTCTCTTCTGGATTGAAGCAGCCCTCTTCACAAATGTCTTCCTTGCCGGCTTCGACGGAACGGTCACTGCATCTACCTATGCAGTCATCACATCCGAGTTCCAGAGCGCCAACCTGGCCTCGTGGATTTCGACCTCATACTTGGTGACGACCACAGCTCTTCAGCCACTCTATGGCCGTTTATCCGACATTGTCGGCCGACGGGCATGCCTACTAGCGGCTACCACTCTCTTCGGTCTGGGATGTCTCGGTTGTGCACTGAGTCCGGACCTGGGCATGCTGATTGCTATGCGGGCATTGGCCGGTGCAGGCGGCGGCGGACTTATGACCATGGCTACAATTATCAACACCGACCTTATTGCGCCCGAGCAGAGGGGAATGTACCAGGCCACACAAAATATCCTGCACGGTGTCGGTTCCATCTTGGGTGCCTCACTCGGTGGCACCATCGCTGGCATCCTGGGCTGGCGGTTTTCTTTCCTAGTACAGGTCCCCATCTGCATGGCAGCCTTGGTCGTGGCCCGTGTTGTTGTGCCAGCGAATATCACACCTCGGCGGCAGGTTGCTATCAAGGTCATCGACAGCTCTTATACTGAAGAGTCGGGCGATGGCACACCTGTTGTCAAGCGTCCCATGTCGACATGGGAACAAGTCGACTTTCTCGGTGCAATCCTGCTCATTGCTGGACTCTCATTGTTCCTGGCAGCTCTGAGCGCTGGCAGCAACAACGGCGGAGATGGCGGCCTTGCATGGACTAACCCGTCTGTTCTTGGCTGTCTTGGTGGAAGCATTATTCTACTCGCCGCTTTTCTGTCTGTCGAAGCTCGCACCACTGCCGTTCCACTACTGCCACTAAGCATGCTCCATGGTGTTGAACGAGTCTCTCTTCTGGTGGCAAATGTCTGTCTGGGTATCTCGGGTTACGGCTTCTTGTTCTTGATGCCTCTCTTCTTCCAGGCGGTGCTTCTTGATTCGGCTTCCGTGGCTGGCCTTCGTCTTGTTGCGTCGTCTCTGGCCACGCCACTTGGAGGCCTGACCACCGGGCTAGCCATGAAGTTTCTGGCAAAAGGATATGAGGATAACAGCCTTACTCTCCTGACGACACTTGCTCGTGCCGGCGCAATCATTCTGTTCATTGGCGGTATTTTCAACCTTGCCCTCGGCATGAATGATCCATCCTGGATGTACGCTGCATACCTGACTGTCGGCGGCTTCGGTCAGGGAATGTCTTACCCGGCCAGCCTGTTCCGTTTCATTGGCGCCTGCGACTTTGGTGAGCACGCAGTTGCCACATACCTTGTCTATCTGGTCCGGTCTGTGGGCTCGGTCTGCGGTGTCGCAGCCATCTCGACAATTGTGCAGACACATCTCGTGGCACAGCTGACGAATGTCTTTGCCGAGACGCCCGGTGGTGCTGATCTGATCGACACCCTCACCCACTCCGTCGAGGCGCTGCGAGATCTCCCCGTCGAGACACGCACCATTGTGCAAGGTATCTACTACGAGGCCTGCCGTCGCGGTCTATACTTTTTGCTTGGTGTGAGCAGCGCAACAGTGTTTTGCACATTGCTGTTGTCCACAAAGAAGGTGCAGCGGTAGTTGGTGTGTCTGCTGGGCGGCAAGAATGGTCGCCCATATCTGTTATATGCGCTGAAAATCCCCGTTGGCGTCCCTACATATCGCGACCCGTCTTAGGGGGCCAAGCACCGGCGCTACACAGCCTGGCACAGGCGCTAAGCATGCTACACACCGCCACAAAAAGTCTATACACGGTTATAAGTATGTAGCCCTAAGCATACGGCCTCATCTATTAACGAGGGGCCCAAAACGTGGAAACTCTCTTTAGAGGAGGGCGCAAACAAGTCCTAGGAAGTGTTGACTGCAATTTTTACTACCTATGCTACTATAAATGTCTATAAATATGGTTCTGTCCCGCACTGGAGGCTCGCTGGAGTTTTTCCTCCTGATCAAGACTGTCTGTGTTACGCGCAGATTCCCTTTCAGGGACCTGGCGCACGCGCCGCAGGTGGCGCGGGCTCCCAAGGCTACGCCGCCGTATAAGAGTCTTTTTCCCTCCTTGCGTTCAGTAGCATAAACACTTAGAAAGATCACCAATCAATTATCTTACCATATCACCATTTCATCAGAATGCCACTGTAAGGATTTGGCCAGCACCCGCTGTGTCCTTTGGACAGAACACGAACCTTGTGCCCTCGCCTTTGCTTTCTCAATCCGCCGACTAGCATCACGAAGCTAGCCGTGGATGCGCCGGTGCGCAACAAACGCTTAAAGTAAACGAACACTATAACTACGGGGCAACACTTAAGATAACAACAACACTAAACACTCGAAGCCCTTATCCACAGTGGCTGATACCCCCTCGCCAAGACCTTATAGTAGCGAAGACGCGGGCGACGTCTGCCTACAAAGGGACGAGCATCTTGTCGACTGCTTACTTAAAAAATAGGGAGGAAGCTACTTCGTAAAATAGGCCCAGGATGGGAGCCACAGCTGGGAGCCCAGATGCAATATCCTCGACGACGAACTTATGGCCACGTTTGAGAAAAACTACACGGACTTCGGTCCCGGCGTCGAAGTGCTGCGCACCCGAACACGGAAAGGCAAGACAGAGTACTTACTGCGGTGCATAGAACCCCCGAAGCAAATAGACTGGTGGGTGCCTGAGAGGCACATGAGTCCCAAATTAATCACGAAACACAAGCCGGCGAAGAGAAAAGCCCAACGACGGAAATAACGGGGACAAGGGTTATATGGCGGGTGCTTTGGGAAGAACCGTGTGTCGAAAGGTGTATAACTTAAGATAAGGTAGAAAGATAAACGTTATTAATACATATCCATTACTATTCCTTATTTTATTACTACAACAGTAGGTCATCAACGGAGACATTCGCCCAAGTCGCCATGCAGTGCGCGTCTCTTCCGGGTGTCTTTTTTTTCCTACTGTCTACGTAGGATGATCGGCCGTTGCCTGCTTTTGCAGTTCCTTCAAGATAGGCATTGCTTTTTTAAAGTCATTACTTTTTTTAAAGTCAAGGACCGTCGTGAGACGACGGCTATGTAGTAGCTCAACTGGTCTTCTTGGCCCTGAAGCTGGCCTTCGAGCTGTTGCTGATTGTTTCGCAACCGACGAATCCCGTCTTCAGCCAGCCGCCCCCGTTCCATCTCGATACCCTCTCTGCCTTCCGACTGGCGCAAGCCATCCGATGCTATCCTTCCGTATGGGCTCACCACTACCGCTGCACTCCACCAGGCGTATATACGCATGGACCCGGAAGCCTAAGCCACGAAGCAGAATTGCATTGGCAGGTCGAGAAGGGGAGAACGCGCCGGCGTCAGGAAGCCATGACGATGTCGTGAAGTGAGGCGTAGTTGTTTAGATGTCAGGTTTGGGTGTGCAAAGCATGGCATAGCAAATCCTATACACACACACGAATGACGGATATGAATTAGACTGGGCTGGTGGAGTCGGCGCTTAAGCGAATAAATCAACATTACCGCTGTTCCACTCTGTGTCGCTCTGCTGATGAGGATGAAATGATTATATGTTATTCGGGATGTAAGGAAAATATAGTAGATAGTCCATGTCTATAATTTGATTTAGAACGAGGCAGACTCTTCAAACAATGTGATGAAATTACACAATGGGATTTCGGTTGCTAAAGAGGAATATAGCGCGTCCTGAAAAAATGTACGAGTATAGTACAGGGATCGTTTTGGGTCCTTGATAAGAGCTAGTACGGTCAGCCATCGGCAAACTCCCATCATTGCGTGAACATAACGACGTTTGTACACATCATCGAGCTTGATGAATTTCAAACGTGTCACAGATGCGAAGGGCTACGGTCACGAGTCAACCCAACCACGACAGCAAGACAACAAAGAAACGGAGACAAAATAACCAAAGGAGTGAACAAATTGGTATTCAATATTATAGCAGCTTAAAAGCCAGCGGTTCATATACATATGTACTGTCATCGATCAGGTCATAACCACAAAATCAAGCACCACCAGATTTACTCAATCTCAATGATCGCCGGGCCCGCCAGGGTGTTGTCGTCGGAGACGGAGGTGTTCGACATGGTGAGGACGACGTAGCTCTGGCCCTCGACGCCCTCGGGGACCATAACGGAGAAGCCGGCGTACACGGACGTGACCTCGACATAGATGGGGCCGGTAACGGTGACGAAGGCGGCGAAGACGGGGGTGCCGGCTGGGGGCATGTAGGTGGTGGTGTCGACGGCGAGGGTGATGGTCTCGTTGGTCTTGAGAGGACTGGCGGTGGTGACGGAGAGGGTGGGGAAGGCCTTGACGGGCAGGGCCGTATTGGTGGACGGGCAGGAGATGAAGAAGGGGGCGGCGAGGGTGTAGACCTCGTTCAGGGAGAGAGGGTCGTCAAAGGGCTGGGGGAAGGGGGACTCAGTGAGAGCGGCGCGAATGTAGGCGTTGTGGCGCGACTCGACAGTCAGGATCGAGCCGGCGGCGGTGAGGTAGTCCTTGTCGGCGATGGAGGCGGCCGCGCCCAGGTAGGCCGAAACACCGACACCCTCGAGGACGGAAGCGAGAGCAACAAAGGACTTAGCGTCGGTCGCAGGGAAACCGTAGGTGCACGCGGCAACGGGGGTTGCGCCGGCAGCTGTGTATTTTTGTCAATACAACTTGTTCCAGTCATCATCGTGTGACATTGGTGGTATGACAGAGTAGCACGTACCAGAGAGAGCAGAAGTCAAGAAGCTGACGTGGGTAGCCTCGTCCTTGGCGACCTCCATCAGGTTGGCGTAGAAGGGGTCGGCGAAGCCAGCAGCGACAAAGTCCGCCTGAGTGTAGTTCTGGAGACCCTCCTTGTAGAAGGTAGCCTCGAGGTGCTCCAGAGTAAGAGCATAGTTGAGTATGTCGGCGTCAGTGACAGCACGCTTGGCGTTTTGCACAGGGGCTGCGTAGGCAGCCGTGGCAGCAAGCGCAGCGACGGCGTAGGACTTCATAGTGAGTGAGGTGGTGGTAGGTGATATGGGAAAAGCTGGGAAAAGCTGGGGGAAGCTGGAGACTGGAGAGAGTCTTCGGGATGATGGTCAAAGGGATGTTTTGCGAGGAATGTACATCGGGTTCTAATTTTTGTTTCAACCTGGTAAGCAGCAGCTCCCTCGCATTATATAACCAGACAAAACAGAATTCAAACCCAAACCCAAACCCGAATCCGAATCCAAACAGATCGCCGTCATTATGGCAAGCAACCTTTCCGGTAATTGCCACTACTGCCTGACAGCTGCCATCAAAGAAAAATTGCATCCTCAGGTACTCCATGCCTCTCGACCATGACCGCATTCATCCTAGCACTCGTCCGCCAGACATCTTGGAAGAGGAATTATTTAGCCTAACAAAACCACGGGCCCATTTGTTTCTCCCCCACGACGTGCAGAGAAAGGCGGCAGGTGGTCGGTCCGTCCGTCTGCAAGCACCGATCACCATGATCATCATCACTGTTTATTGTCATTGTCCTCTCGGAAGCCCTCCTATCCGCGCGGAAGATACCCAAGCCGTAAGCAGTGGCAGTATTTTTTCTCAGAGTAGTCAATAGGTTCCGGAGCTATGTGCACGATGCAACCAAGACGGACCTGAGATGCAAGCCCCGGTCTTGTTGAACACAAGGTGCCATCCTCGATCCAGTCAAGGTGCCGGATGCCCCAAAACCCGGGCACGAAAGCCTTCCCAGAAAGGCCAAAACGACAGTGACGATCTACCCTCTTCGGGCTTAGAGACGGCCTGAGGATTCCTCAATTTGGAATTCAAAGCCACGCTCGCCACGGTGCACCTCTTTTGGGCCATTGGGAGTTTATCCCGCTGACTAGCTGGTATTTGTTGTCCACTTGCGGCTGTTTGAATACTGCCTGCGCAGAAACCTTGGAAGAAGCATGGAATTCATGGAATTCATGGCGAAATGCGCAATGTCTACCTGAGCCTCAAAAAAGTTACAGGAGGAGAGGAGCTACCGGAGCTACAGGAGCTTCCTGAGAACGAGAGCTTGCGTCAAAGAACTCGAGAAGAAAAAGCATATCCTAAAAGAGTTCGACGTCAGCTTCCTGAAAATTCCTGAAAATTCCTGAGAATTCCTGAGAATTCCTGAGAATTCCTGAGAATTCCTGAGAATTTCCAAGAATGTGACAAAGGAGCATCGGACGAGGGAGGCGCTTGAGGCACCAATACGGCCTACAGAAAGGCAAAATTGTTTCGACTTTCGACCTGGAACCCTAGAAGCTCACAAAGGCCGAACGCGATAATCGTCATAAGCTCTCTTTTCTTGCATGCAGGAAGCTCCATCCCATCTTACGGAAACTCTCTGACCACAGACTCCGAGGGAGGCGCAGGCGTACAAGCTCCAAACTGCGTCATATTAAGCTTCGGATGCGAATGGTCCCGGGAGTCAAGCAGGTGACAACGAAGTATTACTACTAACGCAATGGAGCACTAGTTCAGCTAGTCTAGCCTGTCTGCTACTTCGTACACAATCTCGACAATTTGGCCAACAATGGTGGTAGTCTCGTCACTGATCGTACTTCAGTCACTACCAAACACTCCGCACCGGCGCCGATTTAACCTTTTGTGGTGACGATGTCATGGCCCACCACGCGATTGACCAAAGACTCCGAGAGCGATTTGCTTTTCGCGCTAGAAATCGCACAAATCTTGGAAACTCGGCCGGCCAGACCAAGCACATTATCTGCGCAGATGAGGAAACGAGGAAACAAGGAAAATATCCAATTTACGGAGCAATAAAACACCAATAGTCACAATGGTTGAGGATAAACGACCCTTTGTTAGCGACATTGCCAGCGAGTCCTTGAAACGTGGCCAGTTCCTCTCACGTCGTTTCCTGGAGTCAATTGCGTGGTTGGATCAAAGAAGAAATCAGACACAACGTTAAAGCTGTGCCATGGTAGTCCGCCACACCACACCCACGCGACGCATGCGTGCTGCAACAACTCACAACGGACAGCACGTAAAGGCCTGCTGCTGTCGTCCTCCTGGTGTTTGAAGTAGCATCCAGTATGCTCACCGGAGACCCTCGGGCTCAGTGAAATTGTCACCCAGTGGCGACGCGGAATTGTCACGTGACTGCGGAATCTCAAGGAAATCCCATGAAATCGGGATCCCAAGGCATCCTCGTGACTTCTGTCCGCGGCGGCTGACACCTCTGTATCGAGCCCCTTTTGAAAACATCATCCCTCAATTCCGTCGCGGCCTAGATGTACTAGTGTACCACCTCGTCTAGCATATCTATGCCATATACCCGACCAACGTTAAAGCAAGCGGCACGACATCAAAGCACAAGGAGCACATCCACTAAGCAGGTTGCAGCAGGGACGGCACAGGAGCACTTCCCAAAAAGGAAACTATCGGTGGGCTTTTTCGTGTTGTATATAGGGCTGTTATGGTGAGGGTGGAGAGTGTTTACTTAGTTCTTATTTAGTAAAAAAAAAAAAATTTTACTTATTTCATATTTTAACTTTACATCTTAAAAACGGCGTGAACTACCTCATATGGCACTCTGTGGAATTTACTTTGATTGTATTGCTATTTTTTCTTTAACTGACATATGGTTTATTCTTAAATCTTTGACGTTAACAACATTACATAAAATATAAAATATTATTTTGATAAAACAACACGTAGCAACAATGAAATAAATACTAATTTTAACAAATAGCTGTGACTGTACTAACATACTCTACAGCTCGATACCAAAACCCAGTGTTTCTTGCCCAACAAGACGGTCATTGCCAACTGTCTCGACCATCTTTGTCAGTGCCTTCTGCACAACAACCGATGACGAAACACCGAGAACCGAATCGCCTGCACCAAGGGCCTCTGCCTTGACAGAGACAATACGCACTTCCTTTGGCTGATAGATGCGTGTGGACGTCTCAAATCCGCGGCGAGCCACAGTTTTGTTCTTCCAAACCGTCGTAGTGACTGTCTTGCCATCTGTAGTAATAGAATCCGTCTCCTTCGCCCAGGAGAATCGCCATGACGTGGTGACAGTATCGCCGTTCCAGCTCACAAATAGACGAACGCTACCTTCACTCGATGACTCGGCAAACACAGCCGGCTCTTCAGGAGAGTAGCCGGTCCAGTTATACCGGAAGGCACGATAGTTCTGCAGCTTATCACGGAGGAAGTCCTTGCCAAAAAAGGCATGGAAGATGGGTGTTCCATCTGCATCACACTCGGTAATCTGGCCCTCCGAGCCCCAGTTGACAAAGTCACCGCCATTCGGGAGAGACTGGAGAGAACCCTGAGACTTGGTCAAGATGGGTGGATCACCCTTCGACAAATCCGGCACGGCAACAGATGGCGGCTCAATAGCACGGACAAGGCTGGCAGTCTTGGCCACGTGGTCCAGCTTAATGTACTTGCCGCGGGAGTACGGGTTGATGCGGATCTCGTTGCCATTGCCGGCAGACTCGGAGCCGTAGACGGAGTTGTCAAAGAGGGAGATGACCTCACCAGAACCCTGGGGATCCTCATTAAAGTATCGAGCATGGTGTTGAAAGCCAAATCGGACGCCGTCACCGAGAGTGAAGTCGCTGCGATTGCCACCGAGGCGCCAGATGACGGAGCCGTCCGTGCCGTTGATCTTGAAGATAGTCGAAGCGTGGCGGGCTGACAACAGGTAGTGGCCGTCAGAGCCCTTGATGATGGAGTTGATGTGGAAGTAATCCCAAGCGGTGGCACTGCTGCGGCCAATACCTGCAAGGCCACGAGGAAGCGGAAGCGCAGACTCTGTGCCATGTTAGTAATGAACGTGGTCAACATTTTCTGTGGGAGTACCTACCATTCGGCGAGACATGGTCTAGACTGCTCCATTCAAAGACAACCTTGCCGGTAGCAATATCGAGTTCTGTAATGTTAACTACTTCTCCGTAAACGTATGTCTTTTATTAGAGAGGACTGACCCTGAAACCTCGCATCCACGATCCATGTTTGTTCATCGTCGCCACCCCAGGCTGTCAAATCCCGCTGTGTAGGCTCATAGATCTGGAACAGGGCAGTCTTCTCGTCAATGATCTCAAATTCGTGCTTGTCTGACACACGATGCCCACCAGCGCGGAGCACCTTCACCACGTTGTAGTGGTCATCCAACAAGGTGTGGTGGCCATGGCCGTGACCGTGGTTGCCGTTGTGCAGTCCCTCGAATGAAAAGAGGACGTCCTTGCCCTGGTACCGTGCCGCCTGCAAGTTTCCTGTCCAACCGGCAAAGTAGCCAAAGCCGGACCAAACCAAGTCACCAGTGCTGTCAAGAATGTATGGGGCGACCTGGTAGGAGACACGGTCGTCAGGTTCGCCGTAAGTGGTGAACGGTGACACAAACAGGTAGCCGGACGCACAACGGGCGTCGCAGGGGATTGTGATATTGAGATGAGGAGGAGAGAGGTCGGGGCGGGAGCGGTAAGTTGTGTCGGCAAGGACGGTCGTGGCCAGGGCCAGAAAGCCGAGTATGCTCAAAGTATGTCGCATGTTGTCGGTGTTAAGGGGTGTGTGTGTGTGAGGTTGCGCTAGTGCAAGATACAGACAGACTGTCAATGGCGCTGCGTTTGGTTTATGAAGTCTGCATTCGTCTTTTGAATTTCAAAAACAAAATATTGATCGATCAATGACACTGCGGACCTCGGAGACCTGCGAGCTATTATCGGTAAAAAAGATTGCGAAATTGATTGCAGTGATATCACCATCGCTGCTGAGAAGTCCAGTCGCCCGTGTTTAGTGTGGGCAGGCACGGCCCAGACAGAATCTCGCACGAGTTTGCAAGATAGCCTTGCTGGGCGGTCTCAACTTTTGGCCCACGTCCGTCTCGCCCGCGCCCCATGGGCAGGGGAGATTCACAAGAAGACCCGCACAATCTGGTCTTGTTTCTCCTATCACAACCGAAATCAAGCAGATAAGGACGATACTATCGAAATCTGGGTGGCATCCATGGTGCGTGTCCCAAAATGGTGCAATCGTGACGCCAGATTCGTCCATCTGGAAACATGATATCTTTCACGGCTACCTCGACGAGTATATTAAGACTCATCCCGCCAAGGGCCGTGATGTTTGATGATCAACAAGAGGCAGCTCATCCACACCAAGTGACGAACATCAACATTTTTTTACCATATACGCACTCCGGCACTTCTTGAACTTTATCGCCAACACATCAACCATCCAAACATATCTCGACATGGCCGAGTCGGAGCTCATTGCAGGCACCGTGTCTGTCACCGACGAAGAAAAGACGGCACAAGCTGCCATCTCTAGCTCCCCCGGTAGTGACAGTGATGTTGGCCATACTCAGACATGGACTGAAGAGGAAGAGAAGGCTGTCGTGCGCAAGGTTGACCGCACCGTGATGCCTATCTTAATGCTCGTCTTCTTTGCCCTGCAGCTCGACCGCTCCAACGCCGGCAATGCACTGACCGATAAGTTCCTCGTCAATGTCGGCATCACCCAAAACCAGTTCAACATCGGCACTCAGCTTCTGAACGCCGGTATCGTCCTCCTTGAAATCCCGTCCAACCTTGTCCTCTATCGGGTCGGTCCCAAGGCTTGGATTGGCACCCAGATCTTTCTGTGGGGTCTGGTGGCTACCTTCCAGGCCTTCCAGAAAGGTCTTGGTGGCTACCTTTCGACTCGGTTGCTTCTCGGTCTCTGCGAGTCTGGCTTCATCCCCGGCAGCCTGTTCACTATTTCTCAGTGGTACCGTGCTCATGAGTTGAGCCGTCGTTATGCCTTTTTCTTCCTGGGTAATGGCGTGGCCACGGCAGCAGGTGGTCTGATTGCCTATGGTGTTCTGCATATGCGTGGCATCGCTGGTCTCGCCGGTTGGCAGTGGTTGTTTATTGTGAGTTCTATCTTTCCAAGATTACCTACACCCTTAAATCATTTACTAAGTACTGTTGGTACATAGCTTGAGGGTATTTTCACCATCCTCACAGGTGTCGTCTTTGTGACACTATTTCCCGGACTCCCCAGCAACCCTATCTCCTTCGCCGGTGTCAGCTACTTCAACGACCGTGAACTGTTTATCCTCAGACAACGCAAGGCTCTCGATGACCCCACTGCCGGCCCTTTCCACCGTCGTGTCTCGTGGGAAGACATCAAGGTCACTCTGAGCAGCGGTAAGGTCTGGCTCCATGTTCTCCTGACTACCGTCGGCCTCGCACCCTCGACTGCTCTTTGGTCCTATGCCCCCACAATTGTCGCCTCTTTCGGCTACAACACCCTCGCTTCCAACGCCATGACTAGTGTTGGCCAGTGGGTTTCTGTCACACTGGTCATCATTGGCGGTTTCATCGCTGACCGCTGGGGCCGTCGTGGCTTCTTTGTCTTTATCGCCGTCTTCATCGAATTTGTCTTTACCGTGGCCTACAAGTGCCTTCCAGACCATGCTGGCCGGTCGACCAAGTTTGCCCTTCTTACTCTGGCCAGCGCCACCTGTAGTTGGTGGCATGCAGCACATGGCTCTTGGCTGGCCATTAACGCACGCACCCCAGCTGAACGGTCCATCCGCATGGCACTATTCATCATGGCGGCCAACTGTGCAGGCATTGTCGGTGGACAGCTGTTCCGCTCCGATGATCTGCCGTACTACCACCGTGGCTGGACGATTGCCGTTGCTTTCATGGCGTTTTCCGTTGCTGTCACGCTGGCTCTGCTTGTGTTGTATGCACTGGCCAACAAGAGGATCAAGAAGGAGGTCGACCACAACGGTACGATTGTGGACAAGGATGGACAGCCTGCTGCTTCTGTCGCAGTCAAACTGTACAATTTTTAAGTCGTCGAAGATACCATACATTTAGCTACCTTTCATCATGAATACACTGCCCGCTTTAACTCTCTTTCAAGATGTAATGTGGGACATACCACACGTTTCATTTCTCGTTACTATCTACAAAAGACCTTGAGCACTACAGCAATGGGTCATAAACAGGAGCGAACACGTTGTTAAACCACGACTCAAAGTCCTGGCTCGTATCCATATCCATTGATGTCAGCAATGCGTTCATGCCATTATGGTCACGATTCGTATTGTTGTTGCCGTTTTGCACAACAGCGTTTTGTAAGACTGGCAACTGTGCCTGTGGTGACACGTCCATTGTCTGGCTACCGATAGCAACAGGAGTACTCCCAGCACTCCCAGTGCCCACACTGCCGTCGGCCTTCGGCGGTGCCCGAGCCAAGAATCGAGCCATAATCTCGTGCCGACCTAGCATATCGTTGATGATGGCCTTTTGATGGTTTTCGGTGGAGTCTCCACTTCGAGTCGTCCGCATCATCCGAAGTACAAGATCCTCCTCGGCGGCCAGTAGCGTGTCGATAAGGACAGCACCACGCTTGGCCATGGCATCAGCACGGCGGTGTCGAAGACGGTCGGCCGCACGGGCGAGAGTCTGGCGATAATTGTGGGCAGTGTCGTCTGTATGGTCTGTCCGGTGGAAGAGCTCAAGACCCAAGACAACGGCAGCTGTCACACAAAAAGCCGAGTGTGTCCAGATGGAGAGCGTCTGTTCTGCCAGTGCCTGCTCGTGTTCTCGCAGGATGGTAGTTGCAGCGGCAACGCATGTGGTGCGAGTATGGCGGAAAGCGGGTCCGCCCTGGAACGAGTCGAATAAAACAGGGCGGTGAATCATAATGATCTTCTCAGCGGCGGAGATAGCCAAAGTGCGACGAGCCAGCGCCAACCAGGGCACATTCGAAGTTGAAGATGCGTCGTCCCTAAGCAAGAACTCGGGGATCTGAGCCACGTTGGCCCTCATGACTCGGTCGCATGCCAGAATGTGCTGGTAGGCCTCCGCCGGAGGTTTACGTGCGCCCATAGCTCCCAGTCCGTCCAGAAGTGGAGGAATAAGAGATGCAGTCCGACCCAGCATCCGGACGTAAGATGAGTTTGTTGGAACGGAGGAGGAGCGTGCGACCATGTCATCGTCGTTGCAATTTTGTGGTAGTGGCGTGATGTATTGAGAAGGGTGAATAACGTAGGTGTCGGTATACGGGATCTGGAAGTGGTCTTGGATAACAAGCTGTAGCCAGACACGCTTGCCCGTCTCGATCTCGACTCGCTCGTGCCAAGTGTCGACGTCTGGTGTTTCGTTGCCACCGTCGTGAGGATCGGCAATCTTGTGCAGACCTAGACAGTGGGCAATCCGCACAGCAGCTCCCACCAGAATGGCGTTGAGGTCTGTTCGGTCCAGGTTGTGTGCAATTCTTGTTGAGATAACAATGGCTTGTACTGCATACAGTGAAAGATTCTCCAAGAAATTCTCGCCGTACAGCGTGTTGACCATAGCTTGGAACTGACGACTGACCAGTGTCTCATCAAAGACCAAGTCACCAGTCACTTCGCGTCGGTATGGCTCATTGTTGAGTAGAGTCCATAGTGATACACTGCAGACGGCAAAGTACAGTGCCAGCCACAGTGGGTGATCTGCTGTGCCTGTTTGCCAAAACTGCTCACATTGCGCCAGAAATGTTGGACCGTGGAAGGTATTGTGGTGCCATCGAAGTTGATCCATGTGGAATGCCACCACTTTGCGAGCAACGTTGGGTGGCAGCAAAATATCACTCTCGTTGTCGTCTGCCCTCAAAGTCATTGCCTGCCGGCCGACCCACGCAGCATCACAGTTAATCGATGCCAATTCTGAATATCTCCGATTTTGGTAACAACGACAGCGGCGATGTGGAAAGCATGTCTGGCTGTATCGTCCCCAAGCCAGGAACTCAAAGCCAGTCAACACAGAGGCATTGTTGTCGTCAGGGTGAGTGGGTGCAGGGTGTTGAATAAGAGAGAGTGGCTGCTGGTACTGCGTGTTTCGTTGTGGCTGGATGTAGGTACTGGCAGCCGGTGTTGAAGCTGAAGATGTCGAGGTTGCCATACTGGTCGGACTCGGAACAGTTGCCGCTCCGCTGTAGCTACTTCGCATTTCGTCGTCGTCGGTAGCTGCTGGACTGTGCATCATGGCATCGGCGCCGTTCATATCGGTGATATCGGACCGTGGCGAGCCATTAACTTCCGCGGCTGGCTTGCCGTGCTCCAGAAAATGCACTCGCTTGTCGATGTCGGCAACAGCATCATTGCAAAACGGGCCTTGGTCAACGAGCCGGGCCCGCAATGTGCGCAGGAAACGAAGCTCGTCGCGGTGTAACGACAACGACTTGCTGATCCGGACGACTTCGCGTGTGCACTTCTTATTCAAACGAACACATCGTCCACATGGTGTTTGCTTGTCACATTTAACCTTGCGTTGAGAGCATTCTGTAAATGTTAGTTGTGTTCACATGAAAATAATAGGAGGCGGTATTTACCCCTGCACGCTGTTGGCGGCCGCTGGGACACCCGCAGTGACCGTGGCGGTGGTGATAAGGGCACAAACTGTGTTCGAGTGGCCATTGTAAATTATGACCAAGTCGACGCACTCTATTATGATGAAGCCCAAGTCGAGAAAACGTTTATTGTCTCGCTGAACCTAGGAAAGGTGTGTCGTAGGTAACTTTTGCTCGCCGACACTCACCTTTTGCAACTGATAACAGCCCGCTGGTGATTCGGCAAATGGCGTTACAGTAGCGGCCTCTTGCGTGATAACGCATTTAAGTGGAGAACTGACGTTGAAAGTGGGCGAGTGCGGGAGGTCACGTGTTCATCCGTCAAGATCCACTTATTTGACATCTAAGTGGCGGCGAAGGGGCTACGCGGCCGACGCGGCACGGGACGCGACTTGTCAACATCAACCCCGACTGGTAACTTTGCACTTCATTATTCAACATTCAACACCCCGCGGAAATATTCAACTTTTTGACATCGCGAACGACAATCACAATGCCAACCCCACAACAGCCCGCATGCTGGACATGCCGTTTACGAAGAAAAAAGTGCGACCGCGCATTACCGCTCTGTGCAGAATGCAAGAAATATGATATCACATGCTTTGCTGGCGACAAGCCGCGACCGGATTGGATGGACGGCGGTACTATGCAGGAGCACGAAACATTCCGCATACGTGAATACATCCGTTCAGGACAGGCACAGCGGAAAATCAATGCCTCGGTATGGCGCACGGTGGAGCGCAAGATGAAACGACAGCAAGAGGCCGGCAGGCCCGAACAAGATGCCCGGGAGGCTTACTTTGCTCGACAAGCCTTGTTGAAGACAATGGAGAAGGATGGCCCTCGAAAGTTTGGCGAATATATGCAGAACAGAACGGCGCAACTTTTGGGAGAAATGGAGGAGCCCTTATCTCAGGACACGCAGGGACAGCTTTCAGACCTTCGCGTGGAGATGGAGAGAGAGCAGGGTTTGAGACCACTGCCGCAGGGCTCTGTGTCCGTGCATGGTTCTTCCAGATCTCCGACGCCAGTTGATAAGCACACGGAGGCTTACATCTCGGTTGATTTCACTGTCATGTACCTCGACTACGTCTTTCCATTTCTCTTCCCTCACTACCGACCGACAATCTTTGAGGGCGGCCGCGCATGGGTCCTTGCAACACTTCAAACAGAGAAACCGCTATACCACACCGCTATGAGCCTTACAGCATACTTTATGGCGCTTTTGACGCAAACGAAGGAAACTTCGACAACGACGACACAAGCAATAAGTTCAGCCCTTCAACCAGCGAACCTGTCGCCTGACGCATTCTCTGCCACGAGTGCCAAACTATGCGCACCCGATGAAACTCTCAAGACTGTTTGTGGCCACTATATCTGGGATATACTGAGCAGTCATATGGGCAACGCTGTCCGTGCCGTGCGACAAGATATACACAACATCAACTCTCGGTCTGATCCTCGATTGGACGACCCGGAAAATAGGAACAGGACCATTCTCGAACACACTCGTCTAGTAGGTAACGTTGTCCATCTCCAGATCTTTGACGTGGCAATGGGGCCGCCTGGGGGTAGTGGAACTCGGCAATGTCACCTGACGGCTGCTACCAATGAAATCATGAGACTTTGGCACGATCACCGTTCCCTCGACAAAATCTTGGACGCAATGAGCCGCGATGTTTCTGACTCTCTTCGCGGTCCTGGCTGGCGTATCTGGAACACAGACCAGGCCGCCTTCCGATTCTCGCTTTCTGTGCTGCTGTACATGGACATTGTGGAAAGTACGACAACAATGACGCGTCCGCGACTCAAAGAACTCCACAAGGACCTTATCGCACAGTCGGATGCCGACGATGATGGCAAACTCAGAGTTGAAGAATTTGTTGGATGCCAAGGTTGGGTTCTGGTAATTATTGCCGACATCGCAAACCTTTGTGATAAAGACAAGTCCCTTCCGTTCTCACAGTGGGAGGTTGCTGCACAGGCTGAGTCTTTGTTGCGCCGTATCCACGGGGGCCTGAGCCGTCTTCAATCAAGTACGGCTTCATCTATTTCCCCTGTCAACAGCACATCACAGATGCCTACCTATCTCCAAGCATACTACCGTCCCGATGCCAGTTCCCAGAAGGATGAGCAGACTCTCATCACACGTATATGGGGCCTTGCCGCTCTGGTTTATCTTGAGAGCGTGTCTCGGCAATGCGCCTGTGATGAGTGCGCTAGTGATCTAGCTCGGAACGGCGTCAGGACAGTTCTTCAGCTCATTCAACAAATGTCCTCGCCGGCGATTCTGCGCGGTCTGATATGGCCCCTTGTTGTTGTCGGAAACATGGCAACTGTAGAACAGCAAGCAACAATTAGGACCATTGTTTCCAAGGCTGGTCCTTTGGTCAAATTTGGTGGGCTGGCAGCTATGTTGCAACATCTGGAGGAGTTATGGACTTGCGGAAGACCCAAGCATGGTGATCCCGTTGTGGCACTATTCTCCCAGGGAACATCATGGCAAGAAACGCCAATATATATGTAGCTACATGATACTTAGCATTAGAACTCTTTTGAAAGTACTCCAGCGGCCTAGAGCCAATGCCAATGAGAGTACCACTCGAGGCAATAATACGCCGGAAATGACGCTCGTTGGGTAAACACTTTGGAAATTCACGGAGCTTCCACCGGCGCTGGTTCGGTTGACTGTCACGGCGTCGGAATTACCACCAAAGCCACCGATAAAGCGGGAACACCACTCCAGAGCTAATATCTGGTCATGTTGAACATAGTTGCCCACAGCTTCACCATGGGGGGTGTTAAAGGCCGCGAGCTCCTCGGACGCAAGGAAACCCAGGGGCCCCACACGGTTGTTGCACGATATGAGCACAATAAGCAGTCTAGCGGCAACAGAAGCACGGACGAGTTCGGTACCGTCGTAGATCTCGCGCTTTTGCGCCTGGATACTATGACTTTGGTGGCACTCTAGTACGGTAGGTATTTGTATAGAGACTTTTATAGACCTTAGACCAGTAGAGCTATTTATTCTTTTTCTAGCTTAATTTCATCATACTACCCGTATATCGCATATATAGCCCGTTGCATACCTATCTCGAGTGAATCAGTGGCCCTTCCACTTTCCGATTATGTCGGCCGCTGTGGATGTCTTGAGCTCAGGAAACTTGGCGTTCAGCGACTTCTCAACGGGTACATCAAGCTGACCCGCAACTGCCCAGCGGCCAAACATGGCCATGACCGCCTGAAGGCGTGCCTTGGGCACGAATTTGTACAAGGCCGTCTGCATGGGCAGCTCCGTGACCTGGTTCTTTTCCAAGTTATCGGGCGAGTCGTATGTCACGGTGAACTTCTCACCGCGGGCTTCCTCGGCCAGTGCCAGCAGCTGGTTGAGCGTCAGACGATCACCATAGAGGTATGTCGTGGCGTCCCACTTCTCGAGAGACAGCAGCTTGACGACAAAGCGAGCGACATCGAAAGTGTATGTCACAGCGATAATGTCATCACCCGTGCCCGGGATACCAGCGATCTTATTCTCGACATCAATGGCAAAAGCGAGCGGCGGCAGGTAGGACTTGACGTACGGGCGGCCATAATAGTCAAGGAAGTAGCCGTTGATGACGGTTGTGTACTGGAGGGTAGTCTTCTCCAGAGCCTCAATAGCGGCATGGCGGAGTGGGTACATGAAAGAACTGTTCATTAGCATACATAGTAACAGGGTGTGTAAAGAGGTTGACTTACTCCTTGGAGTGCTCAAATCCCCAATCGGATGCGATGAAGTGAGTGACAATGCCAGCCTGAACAGCGGCCTCGATCAGAGAAAGCTGAGCGGCACAGGTTGTTTGGTCTTGCACGCTAATGGCACAAATGACGGTGCCGACCTTGTTGTCGGCCAGAGTCTTGGCTGTGACTGCGACATCAGAGTAGTCAACGGTCAGGAAGGACTCCTTCTGAGCTTCGTCCTCTGGCGCCTTGCGGCCCAGAGCAAAGACGGTAGTATCGGTGAGAGACTCGCGGAGGACCTCGACAATAGTGCGGCCCATGTGGCCCAGGCCGCCAGCGACTGCGATGTTTGACATGGTGGTGGTGGTAAAGCGTGGGTGGAGTTGGGGTAAGTGGATGATGGGATGAGAAGAAAGGGGCTTCTTGTTTATCGATTCTTGATTGTGATGATTTACTGGAATTTTCTCAACTTCATGTCGAGGAGCTTCTGTCTATTTATGTTTATTTTCAACTGATTTTAGAGTCACTTGACCAAGAATAGATCAATCAGAAACATATCAAAGATCGCAACTTCGTCCCTGAAAGTGGCCGGCCCCATCGAGACGCGAGTCTCCAGTCACCCCGCTTTTTTGGTGGAAACAGGCGCTAAGGGGCGCGCGCTGCCCATATTAGGTAAAGTGTGACGATCGGTGTAAGACATGGACCTCTGATCCCTGGAAGAGAACGCCTCTCAGTCTTCAACAACACTTCCACCATCGACTGCATGTTTCCATTGCCCTGTGGTTCCTGTATTGGAATTATTAATGTGAGCCTTGGTGGAAACAAAAAAGCCGAGTGCTTACGTATATTCTGGCTCGAAGGATTGATGTCATCGTCGATTGTCTCGGTCAAAGACGGAGTGTCGCGTTTAGGGAGCTAACCCATGTTCAGTCCCTTAACCCTGTGCGCTGTGCTCGTCGCGGGTAACTTTGTCTCCGACTTTCTCTCAGTGACATATCAACAATCATATCAATACGTACGCTTGATTTCAGTTTTCTTTTATGTTAATTTTTTATATAAAAAAACGGTTTAGGTCTTTTTTAATATGAAAATATACGTATATATATATAAATAAATAATTAACAAAGAGTTGGTTCAAGAAAGAGACAAAACAATTTACAATCAAATAACATAAAACGAGCAAATGAATAAACTATAATAGGTTCCATACATGAAACGGAAAATATGTACTGTGAGCAAACTATGTACAGATACTTCAATTCTCGGCCATGCTTAGTTGGCTTTTGCCAGCTTACCAGTCACCCCCACCACCCTCAAATCCCAACCGACCACTCTACTTGGTCAGATCACGCACCTTGATGTTGTTGTTGCCAGTGACCTTGACACTCGACGTGTATGTGCCATCAATGTTAGCCTCCCAAGAAGCAGTGATGCTGCCACCGCTGGCCAACGGCACGGTACCCTTAATCCAAGTGAGACTAAGAGCCGAAGCAACCTCGTAGACAGGGTCAAATACCCATTCGAACTGGTTGATGGCGTCATTCCACTCGGTGCGGATGCCCAGCAGGTAGTTGCTGTAGACGTAGGTGGGAGCACCGCCCCAGGGGTGACCAAGACTGGTGAAGAGGCCGATACCGGGGCTGCCGTCGGGGTACGTGTACTCCCAGGAAGCACCGGTGTAGTACTGGTTCTGGTTGACCATGACGGGCCAGTAAGTGGAGGTCAGAGTGGTGATGGCGGGGAGAACGACATCCACCGAAATGTTGAGGGTAAGGTACGCCTCGAACAAGGCCTCCAAGAGGAAGCCCTGGGTGTTGGGCGACAGCTGGGTGGTGGCACTGTTGGCAGCAGCCGAAGTGTCCTTGTAGCCAATGTTGAGCAGACTGCCAGCCAGAGCTTGGATGCTACCAGTAGATGACTGGTCAGTAGCAACACCGGCCTGAATGGTGAAGGCGGTGGCCAGAACCGAGGAGGTGCCCATGTTGGTCGGGGAGACGCCATAAAAGGAGCCCGTCCAGGTTGACAGATTGATGGCATCGGTCATGGTCTTGGAGAGGGCAGACCAGCTATCGGCGCTGTTGGTGTCGCCCAGGACCGTGGCAATCTTGGTCATCAAGTTGAGACCCTTGACAAAGAGGGCCGTGGGCGCCGTGCCGGTGGTCTCGCCCTGGGCTGTGAAGAAGGAGGCGCCGCTGCCACCATTGGCGGCAACATTGTTGAGAGTAGCCAGGTGCGTGTTCGGGTCGACAAAGACATCAACAGCTGCCGCCATAAACGCCGTGGCTTGGTCCCAGTACTGCGTGAACAGCCGAGTGTCGTTGGTCGCGGCAAAGTACTCGCCCATGACGGCCATGAAGAAGAACTCGTAGTCGGCTTCGCCATAGATGCCCGTGTACCACTCGAAGGCGTGTGAGGCGTCAGTACCAATACTGGCAGCAATGGGAACCAAATTGTGACCTTCGCCGGACACGGATGACCAGGTGAACTCGAGCTCAATCATGCTCTTGATGTAATCGACGCGGCCAGAAGAAACTAGAATGGAGCGGGCCGTGTGGGCAAAGTCACCGATCCAAGCGTCACGATCACGCTTGGGACCATCGAGACAGACAGACTGCGGGTTGGCATGGACGGCGTACTCGAGCAGAGTATCTTCCGCAGCGCCATCAACGTCAGACGTCAGAGGATTGGTGTAGAGGACAGTGCCGTTGGCAGCAGTCAGCTGGACATCGCGGAACCAAGCAGCTTGTGAGTACCACGGACCGAAACCAAAGCTGCCGGCCGACACGGAGCCACTGCCCCAGATCTGTTGAGCAGCACCCTGGAAGGGAGTGGCATCGACGTTGGCAATCAGCGTGTCGTTGACGTAGACAGCCCAGTGGTCCGAGGTGACGACCGTCTTGATGCGGTACCAGACGTCGTTATGGATGGTCATGTTGACATCCAACGTCTCGGGGTTGGCCGATGGAAGCAGCGCCTGCTGGATGATGGAAAAGCCGTAGCCAACAGTGAGCGAGTTGAGTGGCAGAGGCTCCAGTGCAGTCGAGGCAAGGCCGGCCGTGTTGGACGTCAGGATAAAGTAGGCGCCGTAGCCACTGCTGGGCCCGGTCACCATCTTCCAGCCAGTGCCACCAATGTCGATCTTGGTCGTGAACTCGAGCGTGTAAAGGTTCCAGTCGGACGTCGACTTGGACGTCACGGCTGGGTACTGCCCGCGGATGTAGGCGCCCTCACTGGAAATGTCCCAGAGCGAGGTCTGCGAGCCCTCATCAATGCACGCTGCCTGGACAGCACGAGCACCCAGGCCCCAGACGGCGTCAAAGGTCGAGTTGGACGACGAGAAGGTACCGGGCAGGTCCTCAGGCTCAATGATATTGACCGATGCCTCAAAGCCGGCAGCTGCGATGGTAACCGAGCCACCCGTCAGCAGCGTGACAGACATCCACCGCTGGCCACCCTGCAAAAAATAGGACTGGATCTGGCCCGTCTTGGTAATATTGAACGTCTCCGTGCGGAAGGAGTTCATCAGGCCATACGAATATAGCCAAGGTCCGTCTGCCAGTGCCGAGTTGAGGCCATTGTACTCCTCCGAGTACTTGAGCTCAACTTGCACGGGACCCTGAGACAGATTAACAGCCGTAACATCGAGAAACGGCCAGCCAGCCACTTCACTCTGGAAGTCGAGCGTGAGGACACTGCTGCCATTGTTGAGAGTGACCGACGAGCTAGTCGTGTAGCTGCTTAGGCCGTCAATTTGAGGCTCGGTGCCAACACTGTAGAGTTTTGGGGAGTATTGCTGTGGCGAGTTGTCGTGCTTTTGGTGCTTGTTGTGATGAGGTCTGGCAGACACCGTGAGGACCTGGCCGAGGGCAAGCAGCCCCGAAAGAAGTGACCGTGACAACATGGTAATAGCTGTCAAGGTCAAAATGATTGGCGATCGAGTTCTGATTCTAAAACCCGTCGATCACTGGGTACAGTTGTCGTATTAATACAGCCTCGAATCTGCAGAGTGCTGTCGGTTGATGTCAACCGGATCATCACTGATTCCCCATGTTTTGTTGCAATCCAACCTGCATCGCCATCTCGGTATTATTCTGTGCGATGAACGCCACATCAAGCTTGATTTTTAGCAGGTGCTCGGCCCTGTAAGTCGGCAGGGATCGACAACCGCTGTTGCCCAAAAAGCATTCATCGCGCGCCTAAATTCCCCATGGAATCCACAGGTCTCGACAATGTTCAGCAAAAAACCAGCAAAAGCAACATATAGCTCCTCTGTCCACCCCAGAAAACCCGGCGCACCTCCGCAGTTTGTCTCCCCGCAAAATGCACACAAAATCCACACACCCCACGCCTGCAATTAGGACGACAGAAGCATGGCAAGGGTCGATCAAGGCCTCAATGGAGCTACCAGTGTGCATTTAGTGCATTCGATTGTTGATCCTTCTCGTCGACGCTGCAATTGAGGCCGAGCAAGAGGCGGCAGCAAGGTTGTCCATCACTATTCAAGGAGAGTAAACAAGCGAAAGATTCTCTTTTTTGCAACATACGCCAGATGAAGAGCTTGAGAGAATAAGAAATTCTGGCACGATTTCCCTAGAACCTGTCATCCCCACATTCGCCACCACCCGAACAAGACACACCAGCTGACACGAACCAGAAACAGGCCTAGTTTGCGGGTTCCCGCCGATAAACGACCGCCCTCAACGACCTGCCTAGATCATGACAATTGCTGTCAAACAAAGCCAATATCTTCTCGGGTCAAAACACGCGAGGTTTGTTTATGCTAGCGATGAAAATGTATATGGCAATACCGTATATGGCAACTGGCTGTTTCTGTTTTGCGCCCATTATCAAAAAAAAAAAAAAAAAAAAAAAAAAAACAACGTGGCACATTGCGCGACGACACCTATTGCGGGTCTTTGAATCGCGGGGCCCCCATGTTTCTCGCCC
>JANSLP010000371.1:0-30406 GCA_029298735.1 Ophiostoma sp. CBS 140.51
TTACTTCTAGATAACTCGTTATAAAACTAGAAAAAATCGAGGTAATTAAGAAATAACCGATATTATAAAACGTTAAAGACGTACGATTCTTCGTAGAATACGTTAACTATTACCGAAAATTTATAAGGGACTATAGTAAAATAATAGTACCTTTTACGAATCTTACGAGGAATAATCGAGAATTTACCTAGATAGAAAAGGAGTAAATAGTATTTAAATAAATTAAGAAGGTAGTACTCTCGAAGCCTATCCTATAAGAACTAAACCCCGATATACTATTCGAGATAAATATCGACGTATTAAGCTACGCTATAGGTAGTAAGTTATTTTAACGAAATAAAGAAGGGAAAATATATCCCGTCGCCTTCTTCTCGAAGAAGTTTATAGGACTAGCGGAGCGATACCTAGTTTACGATAAAAAACTAATAGTTATTATCGAGAGACTAAAAGAGTAGAAAGTATATTTTAAGAGAGCAAGATATCTTATAACGATTTACTCGGACTATAAAAACCTTACTTACTTCGTTAATAACTAAAGGTTAAATAAGCGATAGGCTAGATAAGCCTAGTACTTATCCGAGTTCGATATCCGGATAATATACAAGAAGGGATCCGATAATAGTAAGGTAGACGCCTTAAGTAAACGAAGCGATTATATCGAATTAACGTTAACGGAAGTATAAACGGTACTCTAGACGAAAGAAGATAGATTAATAATATTAAAAGTAACCGGTTAAGAGTAGCGTTAAGAAATTATCCGTCGAATCTACGAAGTATTTACCGGAAAGTATTTCGGGATTTAAAAGACGATAAAAAGACTCAAGGAAGTCTATAACGTTAAAGGCTAGTATAGCGATATCTAGTAAATTATTAACGAATACGATATATATAATAAAACTAAGATATTAAAATATAAAACGTACGGAAAGTTATAACTACTACCGATACCGGATCGGCCGTAGTAGTTAATTTCCTAGGACCTTATTATAAAACTCCTAGCGTTAAAAGAAAGAGTTACGAAAACGGTCTACGATAGTATTTTAGTAATCATAGATAGACTAACTAAGTACGCTTATTTCCTACCTTATTACGAGTTATACTCGGTAAAAGACCTCGTATATACGTTTTTACGTAACGTTATAAGTAGCTACGGGTTACCGGACGATATTATTAATAATAAAGGAACAACGTTTACGAGTAGGTTTTAAGGCGCGGTAATAAAGAAACTACGAGTTAAAAGAAAACTTAGTACTACCTTTTACTCTTAAATAAATAAATAAACTAAAAGGACGAACTAGATACTCGAGTAATACTTTCGAGCGTACGTTAACTAGTAATAAAACGACTAGGTCGAATAATTATTTATAGCTTAAATCGTATATAATAGCGTAGTATACGGCGTTACGGAATACTTACCGTTCGAAGTAAACTACGGGTTTTAATTAAGAATAAACTATTATAACGACGATAGCCCGAACCCGAGAGTAAATAACTAAGTTAAGAAACTAGACGAAGTCTTAACTAGAGTAAAAGATAACCTTCGAAAGAACTAGAAAGTAGTTTATATTTAGATTAATAAGAAGAGAATTAAGGGATTAATCTTATAAAAGAGAGATAAAGTTTATCTTAACCGAAAAAACCTTTAAACTAAGCGACTAAGTAATAAGCTCGATTTTAAGAAACTCGGACCGTTTCTAGTTACGAGAAAAGTTAACGACTTAGTGTATAAACTCGGTCTACCCGAAGGATTACGAGTCTACCTACGATTTAATATTTCGTTACTCGAAAAGGTACTAGACTCGGCGGAGTTATCTACCGAGTAGGTTCTAGGTAAACTAGAATACGACGTTAAGAAGATCGAAGTATACCGTAAGAAAAAGAATAATAAGCTAGAATACTTCGTAAAATAGTAAGGTTATAACGTAAAAGAAAATATATGGAAACTAGTAGAAAATCTCAAGAATTCCCCCTAGCTGTTAAAAGAATATTAGTAGTAAAGAGACTAGAATCTAGGTCCGTTATAATCCCCTACTAATTAATAGAGGAAGTAGCCGTATTAACGGCGGTTTACGCCTCCCAGGCGGCCCGGAGAGCTTCGCGCTCTTCTTCGGCCTAGCGAGCCTCGTCTTTAACGTTAATAATAATATACGTATTATTAAGAAGCTTTTAACGCTTCTCCTCGTAAGCTTTCTACTACTTATTAATCCGACGGAGGCGGGTAAAGGCCTTCTTAAAAGCGATTTCGGCCTTTTTTTTAGCCTCGAATAACTACTAAGACTCGGAGATCTAGCGTTCGGTTAAGAAAAGAACAATTAAGTAAAAAGTAAAATAAAAAGCCAGAATAATAAGAAGACGTACTAGGGCTTATAATAATACCCCGATTATTATACTTCGCGTTAATACGAATATAGGCTTAATACCGACGGACGCGACGGGTCGACCGGTTCGACTAAATATAATCTTTATCGAGGCGCGTATAGCGAGAATAAGGTATAGCGTCGAAACCGGAAGATTCGAGAGAAACGATAAAATTACGACGACGAACTAAACTATCGGCGGAACGAGTTTTAATAATACGATTAAATATAATAAAAAGAAAGAAAAGAATACCTTTACTTATAAAATAATAAGAAGTAAAGAAAACGCGCTACTTATAAGATTTCGGGACGAAATCTAGGGAGAAGGGAGGTTATATTACGGATATAACTTCCACGGGCCTTATTAACGGGCCAGAAAAAAGAAGTTAACCTCTTAACGAGTATAGTAGTATAAGTGTAGCTAAAAAGGTAGCTACTCTTAAATAAAAAAAGAACTAGTTAAAATAAAACAAGACTAACTAATTAAATAACAAGAAAGATTATACGGCGAATAATCTAAGAAATAAACTACGAATAAACTACGGAATAAAAGATTATACCGCGAATAATCTAAGGAATAATCAGGGAATAATTATAGCTAGATATATAAGACTGAGGCTTCCTCCCAGTAAACTAGATAAAAGACTCAGTCGCTACCGATTATCTAAAATACAAACCTACATAAACTTGTATTCCTGTGCCATTATTATATACGAAGAAACCTTATACGTATTAACTATTGTTCGACCGTTACACCTTATCACTGTTTTACTAGAACAAGGACCCCTCCCCTAGACTTGATCACCTAGCAGAGCCTCTGACCCCCTGGGAAAGTGCCTTTGTAACAAAGTAATTTCCATTCCTGCCCCACAAGTCCCTGCTTAATCATCAGGCCCGCTGTGCACACACCCTGAGGGCCGTGCTTTGTCAGACAGTGGCTTCTGATTAGGAGTTTAAAATGAAAGACAAAAGAGGAGGAACAAAGAGGGAGTATGCCCAGAAGAGGGCATGACCTCGATGTCCCAACTTATTATTAGCCGTCGTCGGGGTGGGCGGGGCGGCCTTGCCGCGGAGCCGTGCCGAGGCGGCCCGTAGCGCGCTGGCCGCGGCGGTGGGCATGCCGGCCGTAGTGCGGGTGGCACGGGGTGTCGGGATAGACAATAAGGTAGTAAAGTGGTAATTAAAACAATGGATTCAATTAATGTGTGTAATACATGTTTAATACCGGGTTATTATTTAATAAGACGTGGTAAAAAAATGGTTTGTTTTATTTTGTTTTGTTTAGTTTAGTTTTGTTTTGTAATTAAAATCGAAATTATTGGACATAAAATCATGCAAATTAGAAATCAACTTTCGAAACAAAAACGAAGGCTATAATTGGTAAAATATGTTCGTTTCTCCAATTTAAAATAAAATACCAAGAAACAAGAAGAGAAAAGTACTTCACGTGCAAAACACTATTATGTGTCGTTTCTTGCCTGCTTCTCGCAATCATGTTGCACGTCTTCTGTCCTCCAGTTGCCAATGCAGTTAGAGTGGGCCCACATCGCGAACCCGTCCACAACACTGTTGTTTCCGAGCGTCCGTTCCAACAAACCCGCAAAATAGGTCCAGTGGCCAAATGGCAAGGCGCTTGGCTACGAACCAAGAGATTGCAGGTTCGATCCCTGCCTGGATCGTTTATTTTTGTCTTATTGTCTTTTTGTCTTTTCGCCAAACTGTCAGTGAAGCTATACTTTTTGTTGGTGATTCGTCTGTTATTTATTTCCTCTTTGCTTGAATTTCTCACGTTGTGGTTAATTCTTACCACAGTCCGGGTCAGCACAAGCACTTCAAACAACAAAGGCTTACCATCGACCCCTCGGTGCTGTACCTTTTTTTGTTCTTTCATCTTTCTTTAGGCAGTTCTTTAAAGTTTTGAAAATTTTGATACAGGTGAAGTTGGGAAACGTTTTGCCCTTTAGCTGTCAACATTTTGGAGGCCGTGAATTTGACACAATCCGCTCAAGTGAAGTTTTCTCGAGCGTCTCCACCGACTTTCAAGTCGAACCAGCGATGGATACTTCCGAGCAGAACAGCTTCGCAAGCCACGCAACTCCCAAGCCGTATTCCGAGAAGATGCTCCTCTGTCGCCCCTCTTTCCATCTGATAAGAATAAAGTGGACAGCCCCCAAGGAAAAGAAGAGGACCACCCTGGTCAGCCGGTGCTGTGATGGTTGCATGTCTCCACATAAATTATCTTATCAGATGGAGACCATCAATTTGCATCCCCTTCCCCCAATTCCTCGTTCGTTTCCCAAAAACTCCCGCACCCATCGAGTCACTTTTTCTGCGTAGGCTGATCCGCTTCGTGTTCCGACAACCGGAGCCACAAAATCTCGACCAGGGCAGGCGCAGAAACCGACACACACGAGAAAACCAATAGTTCAGACGGTGTGATCGGCAACAGACTGGATACAGTTCTTTTTCGTCTCTTTATCCTACACGTTGTGCTCTTCTTTCTGCTGGAAAAGTGTACGCTGAAGAATATGTATATGTACAGGCTCCAGATGCATAATCATTCAAGAAGATGAACAAATTCAACTTCGTTGTATACTTCTCCATATCCTTTTATTGATCATCTGTTCGCCAGCGAACTGCCTGCCGTCTTACCTGTTGTCGGAAATACAGACTGAGCGTCCTGCCCACGCCATGCACCTCCACTATTCGAAGAGCACGGACGGATAACACGGAAGAGGGCTGCAGCATGGGTGGTAGATTATGGTTAGTAGCTTATGTGAATATGAGTAAATAGGCATACCCAGTGAAGAAAAGACCAGACTGCATGCAATAAAGACAGCACCATGCAACCATGCAGCAACGACAGCGACCCACCGCTGTCTACCAGCCCTTTTCATTCTTCTTTCTTCGGCCCTACCACCACTAGCTTCTGTCCCACAGACGTAGCACTATCAGATGTAGGAAGCTGTTAGCAACAAGAAGGCAAAAAACATCCACATCCCTCCCACATACCCATCTAGACAGGCGGGGAGACATACGTATCCCTCGTGACATGTTGGGCGTAGCTGTATGCAAGTTCCGGTCACGGCAGGCCCACTGGAAGAAGTGGCTGTCCATTGTCGTTCTGCGTGCTTTGCTCAGTTGACTGAAAGAACCAACCAGCGAAAGAGCTCACAGGAGGGTGTGAAGCAGCAAAAGTGACTGCATGCTACCTTTTGACGTCCTTAGTTTTTGTCTCTCCCTGCTGTATAAAGCCTTGGCTTGGCCCTGCATGATCGTCAAAACGAGACTCTCATTCTCTCCATCTCTCCATCTTTCATATTTTCTTCTCTTAACATTCCATATTCCTAATACCCATACTTTCCCATACCACCATTTCCCTCCACAACTCATCCCCACACTTCCTGTGGCGCTGGCTTAGTCGTTCTTGGCTGCTTGTCTTGGCTCTCCATTATCTCTTGGCTGTTGCTTGTCTGGACACCACCACATCCTTTCTTTTTCTTTTCTCCTCCTCTCACCAACATGAAGTCCTTCTTCTCGTCAGCCCTGGTCATTGCCGGCCTGGCAGCCCGCACCACCCGCGCCGAAGACATTGACTCCAACTTGGGCGCCGCCGGTTTCTTGTTCCCGACCGAGCGCGAGTACTCGGCGTCCGCCGACACGACTGCTCCCTGCGGCTCCGTCGCCCAAGTCGGCAACCGCACCAATTTTCCGATCACGGGTGGCTTTGTCGGTCTGGTCGACCAGGAAGAGGCCTACTCGGTGTCGGTGTCCATCTCCTACAGCAGCAACCCGACGTCGCTCGATGAGTTTGAGACACTCATAGCCTCGACGCGCATCAAGGATCTGTATGAAGGCCACACCTGTGTGACCATTCCCAACCCGCCATCCAACATCAGCGTCGGCGATGTTGCTACCCTCCAAGTCTCATTCGAAGCCGTCTGGGACGGCAGCACGACCAACGAGACGTACTATGCGTGCGCTGATATTGTGTACATTCTGGATGCCGACTTTACGGAGAATGACTATTGTTTTAATGCGACGATTGGCGGACCGTCCACGACGGCTGCGGCAGCCACGTCGACGGCGACCTCCACCTCCGCATCGAGCAGTGGCAGCAGCGGCTCGTCTGGATCTACGTCTGGCTCTACTTCGTCGAGCTCGAGCAAGATTTCGAAAGGCGCCATTGCTGGCGCGGTCGTCGGTTCTGTGGTGGGTGCCGCGCTGATTGCCGGCGCCTTGATGTTCACCTACCGCCTGGGCAAGAAGCACCAGCGCGAGGCCATGATGCGTGTGCACATGAACACCATGGCCCTGGGCGACATGAACAAGCCGGCGGCGGCGGCGGGTTCGCAGGCGAGCAACTACTAGGAGAGTGTGTGTTGGTGGACAAAACCGGTGTTGGTTTAATTAATAGTGATGGATATGACCAAGCATGAGAGTAGATAGTATCAAAACTGAATGAAATACGCAATACAGACAATCATAAAATAAGTGAAACCTGTTCAAAAGGTGAACTTGTAGGAAAGGGGCGAAGGAGTACTCCCAAGGTCATATAAAACTCGCACAGAATCAAAAGACGGCAAAACAAACACAAGCTGCACTCCCTGCACTCCCCACACAATCACCTCCTTGCATCCTCCTGTCGTTTGAGCTCGTCCCGGAAGGCATTGCTTCGTCCAGTGGGCGTCGCACTGATGGGTCCAGTAGAGGCAGGACCGTAGCTGCTGTCCGGCGGTGGCGGCGCAAACACATTATTGTGCAGGCCGGGGCCATAAGTTCCTGCCTGTCCAGTACTGCCCGTCCGCTGACCATAGCTCTGCCGCACACCGTATCCCTTGGCCGAAAACGACGACGTCCGCCGCGACACGAGACCACCAATGCACGGCAAGTGCCCGTGGTGGCGGTACGACCATACACAGAAGCCTAGCAAACAAAGGACAGCCGCACCAACCACAACAGGCACGGCAATCGCCACGGCGGCCACGCGGTGGTGGTGTTTAGTGTGCGGGAGAACGACAGTGTTGGTAACCAGCACGCTGGGTCCTTGTAGTTTCAAGAGCTCAATGGTACCGTTGCTGCCCGCCGCCGCGTCCGGGATGGTGGATGCGTTGTAGGCCAGGGCGAAAGTGACGTTGACGTGCCCAGCGGAGTCGCCGTGGGCTGCCACCAGCGAGCTCGGAACGGTCCACGCATAGAAGCCAGAGTGCGCCTCGAGTGGTTCACTCGTAAACCCTTGGCCGTTGCCATACGCGCCCAGTATCTCCACGTTCGAATTGGCTGAAAAGGACGACGGATCCCAGACGACAAAGTAGGTATGGTTGGTGGCGATCTGGGTGCCCGCGCGAGGCTGGCAAAAGGTTGCTTTTTGGTCGGTGGCGGCGTCTTGACCAGAGCTACAGGCCATAAAAGCACCTGCAGTTCCTGGCCCGGTGGCGCTGGCGACGGGTGGGGACGCCGTTGTGGTGGTGGCGTGGCCGTTGATGGACAGAATGTAGGGTGTCGGCTTGGTCAGAGCAGTGGGTGGTGCCGACACGGTGGACTTGCCTGACAGAGATGGAGTCACAGTCGAAACATGCCCGGCGCCGTCGATTGTCACCCAGGGGCCGGGAAAGGACGCTGTTGTCGTGGCGCGAGGTTCGACAGCGATGGCGTTGGCGGTGGCTCTCCCCGCCAAAGAGAGGGCCAGAATGGCGCCAGATGTGAGGTGCATTGTTGTGAAATGGATACGCAGTAATATTGGTTATTTTACGGGATTGGTTGCAAGTTGAAGCTGAAGACTGGCGATCAGCTAATTAATCAACAGAAAGAGAAAGACCATCGAGGGAAATATCATGAGAAGCAGTCAGAAGAAATAAAACGAGACCTGCATTTTGTTCCCAGCCTCCTCTTTCTCTCTTCCCCTCACTTTTGTCGGTCTATCTATTATCACGGCATGGTTGCAATAATGGCTGCAATAACAGCTGCAGGCAGAATGAGAAAGAGAGATAAAGAGCGAGATAGAGTGTGTGATGGTGGTGTCGAGTTGCAACGGGGCCTGCAATAAAACGTGCTCAGCTATAGGCTGCATTCATGCTGAGCGGAGAAATGGCAGAAAGAGAGGAACATGGCAGCAGGGCCTTCTATTTTGAGCCGTTCCGCTCGTGCAGGGCCAGAAGCGAAGCCAGGCAATACGAGGTGTGGTATAGGTCAATACGCCGTGAGGAGAGAATGGAGAGAAAAGGATAAGAAGAAGGCTGGAAGGATGTTGGAAGAAAGACGCAATATATATTAATGAATTCTGGGCTCGAGAAAATCAAAGATAGATACAACAAGCATATTTTGATTGCTGCCCGTCCCGCCTTAACAGTTGTTCTTGTTGACTTGTTTGCTCCACCCACTGGCACGTTTTGCCAAGGGCCTGGATTGCGAGGATTTGCAAGGGTGTTAAAAGGGTATTCCTGCAGGATAAATATGGCTTGCCAAGCAGCCTTGTGAAGCCTTGTTGATCATGAAGATTGAGGCGTTCTGGAAAATACAATATTCCAAGATTGATGAATTTAAATAAAAAGAGCAGAAAGAGAAGAAAAAAAGGACGCCCTTGTTCAGTCTTTCTCTTTATGTCATCCCACTCTCGTGGAAGAGTGGGTCTGCTGTGGTCCGAGCTGGATCAGAGGTTGGGTCGACGAGGGAGGGGCAGCTCCAGAGGTACTGGCCGACACCGGCGATCCTTGGCATTGCCTGTTTTTCCCCGAGCCACTCAAGTGTTGTCTAGTCTTCTCTATTTATTCCTTTTTGACTTAGCTTTCCTTCTACTCTGCTTCTGAATGCTGCCATCTGGTGTCACTGACTTTGGAGAGTGTTGTTAATCTGTCTCTACAAGGGACTGGACTGCCTCTTTTCTGATGAATTCCCAAGACAGCTAAGCTCGAATCAAAACAAAAAGAAGACAAAAATCCAAGGGGAAGATGGCAAAGGAAAGAGAAAGCTCTTGAAAGAGGCCTGGATACCCACTCGTCCAGGGTTCCTACTGCGAGATGATCAGATAAAACGGATCAGATAAAAATCGATAAACCAACGACACTAGCAGGACTGGTCTCCTCTTTTATGTCTCCGTCCCTCCCGACTTTCTCTTCCTGGCCTGCCCCCATAAGGAACTGCGGGTCTTGTCGAAGACAACCGCTCGACTGTCACTTGGACTGCATTCAGTCGTCTGAATTTATTTCACGTAGGCGAGGTCCACCGTCGACAGGTGCTATACCATAAAAAGTCAAGCTACAGTTCCGTACATAAACGCCTCTCTCGGTCTTCCAAGCATGTCCTCGGGGCAGTTGAGAACATGAACATGTATTCCAACTGAGAATTCACTCTTCTATGAAATGAGAATCAACATTCTCTCTGTTTGTCATATGAGCTCTTGCCTGGAATAAACAAAAGCAAAATGTTTCAAAGACTTTGTAGAGAACCGAAACGGGAAGCATATGGCCAAGGAAGGGAAGCACTGTTGTTGAATATCAAGTAGCCCTAGCACAGTCTCCCTCTTTGCACACTCACCTTCCCTACCCATTTCTGTCAATAGTCTCCTACTTACCTGCCCGACGAAGCATTGTGTCTTGGCAACAGAGGCCAAGGACGGACCACCCCGCAGGATGGATGGCCTTTCTGGGGGACAAGAGGAGTGCCCAGTCCCCGGTCCGTTAGACGTGCATTCTTTCTCTTGGCTATTAAATGTAAAGTCTCAGTTTATTTAACTCTTCTCCTTTCCAAGTCTTGTAGATCAACAACACACGTCACAGCATCATGACCTTCTCAAAGTTGCTCGCGGCCTTCACAGCCGCTGCCCTTCTCAGCACCGTATCTGCCGACAGCGTATGCCCTACGATTCTCAACCCATCCTACGATTACCCCGTTGTCGGCGAAGGATGGACAGCCCAGCTTATTGCTTCGGGCCTCACCAGTCCACGCCGTCTCCTGTTTGACAGCAACGGCAGCCTGTTGGTGGTCGAGGCCGGCAAGGGCATTACTCGGCTGACACTGACAGACCACGGCAGCACCTGTCTCGTGGTGGCCGACAAGACGACGATTGTGTCCAACACAGACCTCAACCACGGCCTGGCCCTGTCGACCACACCTTCGATCCTTCTTGCCTCGACGGCCGATGTCGTCTACGGCTACGCATACAATGCTGCGAGCGGCACGGTTGTTGGCTCACCCAAGACGCTGGTCGAGGGCATGAGCAGTTCTAGAGAGAGCGCTGACCTAGCTACGAGGTCCATCCTGCTGTCCCGGAAGCAGACACTGGCACTCGTCGTTGCCCGCGGTATCGATTCTGATTCAGACGACCTGGCTGCTGTCGACGAGTCTGCCGGTCTTGGTGTGGTCCGCGTCTTTGACTTGTCGTCCCTGTACACGACCACGTCGACGTCGTCCGTCATCCCGGACAATCCGTTTGAATTTTCGACGGCATCTTCGTCGGTCAGCACCATCTTAGGGTGGGGCATCCGCCACGCAGCCGGTCTGGCCGAGCACCCGGTGACGGGCGGTATCTTTTCGACGGAAAACAGCGTGGCCAATGCGACGTACAATGGTGTCGATGTGCACACGACTAACCCGGGCGATGAGTTGAATTATCACGGAACTCTCAACAGTTCGGCCTCGGTGTCTTCCCCTGGTGGCAGCAACTATGGCTATCCACGATGCTTCGCTGTGGCAAATGCCACTTCCTTGACTGGGTCCTCACTCTCCATTGGCGACCAGTTCAGCATGACACAGAACAGCACGTTGAACGACACGACGTGTGCGGCCGGCTACACTCCCCCAACACTGACGTTTGGTGCACACTCGTCACCGCAGGATCTGTTATTTTCATCTGATGGCACAACGGCGTATGTTGCTCTGCACGGCAGCGACGACATCGAGACTGGCTACGCCGTGGGCAGCATTGCCTTTGACAACACGACGGGGCTTCCCACTTCGGCATCCTCGTCCAGCAGGGCCGACTACTTGACCAACATCCTCTCCAACAAGAACATTAGCAAGTGCCCTGGCAACTGCTTCCGTCCTGTTAGTCTGGCCTGGGATGCAGCAGGCCGCCTGTATGTTTCGTCTGATACGACGGGCGAGATTTATGTACTGTCCCGGTCGTCGTCCAGCGCAAGCACGGGCACTCTAGTAACGACCACAGCTTCGGTAGCATCGCCAACGGCAACAGCCACCGCTGCTGCAGGCAATGCTGCCAATAGCCAGTTCCAGCACACCACGGCCGTCCTCGGTGTAGCCGTCGCCAGCATCGCCATGGCCCTCTTGATTGTAGTTTAGACGCAATACTCCCAAAATACTTGTTAATACAATTTTTTCCCAAGATGCAATATTCACAGTATCTACACAAACCAGCCTTTAATGTCCATATGTCCACCACGCGCCTACAGCTTGCTACCCTTCCACACCGCCTGCCGCCGCTCGACAAAGCTCAGCACACCCTCCTTCATGTTCTCGGCACCGTCCATGATGCCGTACATGCCCCGCTCGAGCAGGTCCGTCGCCAGCTCCGGCGCAACACCCTCCCAGCCAAGACGCATGCCCTCCCGCGACACCACCACCGCGTCAGGCGAGTTGTTGGCCACCGTTGACGCCATCGCCACCGCCTCGGCCACCACCTTGTCGTCAGGAACCACCTTGTTCACCACTCCCCACTTTTCCATTTCGTCCGCACTGTAGTTCCGGCCCGTCAGCGCCATCTCGGCCGACCGCTGCCGGCCCAGCGTGCGCACAATCCGCGGCAAAGCGCCCGCAATGGCCACCACACCGCGCTTCACTTCGGGCAGACCAAACACGGCCGACTGCGCCGCCACGACCATGTCGCAGTTGACGGTAATCTCCATGCCGCCGCCCAAGCAAATACCATTGACGGCGGCAATGACGGGCTTCTTTCCCGTGCGGTTGCTCAGGCCACCAAACCCGCTGGGCGTCCAGCGCTCCGTCTTGGCCTCCGGGGACGCGCCCGGCTTGGTGGCCGCGGCATTGCGGTCGTTCCACTCCTTGAGGTCGGCGCCGGCACAAAACGCGCGACCGGCACCGGTAATGACGACGCAGCGGAGGGCGGGTTCGTTGTCGTACCACTTGAAGAGCCGGTCGAGCGGTGCGTGGTAGGTGGAGGGCAGCGAGTTGAGCTGGCGAGGACGGTTGATGGTAACGAGCATGACATGCTGAGCCGGGAAGGTCACGAGCACGTCGGGGACGGCTGGCGGCTGGGAGACGAAAGTGTGAGAGGTCATTGTGAAGGTGCGTGGCTGTGAAATGAGGAAGGTGCGTAGTTGGTCACAGTGAGGGAAGAGGAAGGTACGTTGTGAAGTCGGGAATGAAGGTGCGACTGGTCGAAGGTCAACAAGAAGAAGAGTAAGATGATCAAAAGAATAATTGAAGAATGAGAATAAATTGAGAGAAGAAGAATGAAAAGATCTGTAATTCCCATCAATGACAGAGGAAACGTCAAAGCAAAAGTAAACCTGGGGAAGCTATCAGCCTATCAGGGCGCGAGTGAGGCCCGAGAATGGAGTCTGTCGCCCTGGGGAAGCTATCAAAGGCCCCCTAAAATGGGCCAAAATGCCCCCAAAAAGCGCCCCGTGGAGCGACTGCCTCGGTTCGCCGGGATCCCTTCTCCGCATTTGATAGTGTGGATAGCGAGGATAGCTTGGCGCATACCGGCGGCATTTTGCGGGGGTAGTCGGGATTCGACTTGCGAGAGCTGCGCCCACTGGGAGCTGCGCCGCCAGCAGGTCCCAGTAAAGTCCCAGTAAAAGCTGTGCCCCAACGAGTCCCCAGTAGGATTGCCCAACAGAAACACACTAAACGCACTCGCTGAGACGTTCTCCTCTTCTCCGCATCTCACCATCACGCTCACGATTCCAAACATCAACATCACCACGAAAAACATCTGATCCTCAACAAATGCCATAACTCCAGACTTTTCAAACTATTATGGTACATAGTGTATAGTAAACATTGTAAATGCAAATAGGTACAGCAGACCTCGTTGCTACGCACCCCTGGACTATGCCGGCAACCCTCGCTTCTCGCTCTCGGTAAAGAATATGACCATGCGCCACAGCTTCTTGACCAGGTCCTCGGCCGCCTCGTCCAGTGCCTCTTGCAGCTCTTCCACCAACTCCTGGGGTCCGCCGTTCTTGCGCAGGTGTTCCTCAACCACCTCGACCAAGAACTGTTCTTGGACACCCAGGTACTCGACCACCTTCTTCTCGACAAACGGCCTGAGCTTATCCTTGATGACCGCATCGTCCATGTACTTCCACTCGACGGGCCAGGCCCACAGTCCTTCTTGCGTCGTAGGAATTTCCTGGACGAGCGAGCGGACGGCCTCATTGATTTCTTCGTCGGACATGCGCGCCGACGCTGCCATGGGCTCAAACTTAATGGGCACCAGCTGGCGCTTGACGGCGCCCTCGTGCTCGCCGTCGTCCAGCAGGCCCTCAACCTCGGCGACCGTGCGGCGGGTGGCCGTGCCGCGCTGGGCTTGGTTGCGTTGTGCAGCGGCACCAAAGGAGATGGTGACTTTGGCGACAGCCTCGTCTTTGGCGGCGACAGCCGCCTCTTCCTTCTTCTTGTCCTCCTCCTTGGCGGCTGCGCCGCCCATAGTGTCCAAGAAACTGTCGGCCTGCCCTTTGACGGCCTCCATGGCCGCCGCCTGCTTGCGGGTCTCATCCTGTTCGGCCCGCCGGTCCGCGGCATCTCGCGCCTCTTCATCCGCCCGGTCGTGCGCCCGCTTCCGCAGCCACGCCGCATGGTCCCGGTAGTAGAGCACATTCTTCCGGCTGGCTTCGCGCTCGTCGTCCCAGCTGGCGTCTCTCTCCAAAGCTTCGGCGCGGTAGCGTGCTTCACGCTCTGCCTCGGCACGTTCGCGGTCTTTCTCGCGCTCCAAAGCAGCGGCGCGCTGGCGTTCCCGCGTGGCCCACTTGCGCTCTGCCTCGCTGTACGCGCGATCGTCGTCGGCCTGCATCTTGCGCTGTTCGCGGCGGTAGAGTTCGTCGTCGCTGGCGTCGGTGTCGGGGGTGGGTTCCCGGCGGCGGCGGGAGTCTCGATCGCGGTCGTGGTCATCACGGTCACCATTCTCACGTCCGCCATTCACGAAACCAGCCCGAGACGCGTGAACGCCACTGCGCGGCCCGGCAGGCGTGCTGGCCCCCGACGACTCGAGCCGGCCCAGTCGCGACGGCCCCGACGCTGACGGGTTGTCCTCGCCGTTGCGCCGCCGCTCGAGCTCCTCCATTTCCTGTTCTCTCTTCAAACGCTCCAGATCGCGCTGGGTGCTGCGGTCGCGGAACGAGGCAATCTCGGAGGCGACCATTTCGCGCATTTCGGCGGGCACGTCGGCGAGCTCGTCTTCTTGGTTGGCGGCGGCGGCACCACCACCTCCCAGAGGGATATTCAAGGCCTCCAGGTCGAGGCTGCTTCCCGTGAGAATGGGAATGCCGTGAATGTCCTTCATGATGACGTCGCCGTTGGCGTTGACACCTGAGGATGAAGCGGCCGCCGCAGCCGCCGCGGCTGCTGCAGGATCAATCTTGGGCGGGAAGAAGAGATTGTGTATCGCTTTCTCAAAGATCGGTCGTAGTGCTTCTTGTTTTGTTTTTGCGTCGGCCTTGGCGTCATCGCCCTGCTTCTCTTCAAATGCCTCAATGTACTGGAGGCTGACGGGGTCGACTGAGACTTGTAGTTGTGTCTTTTTGATGCCCTTGTAGGGGGAGTCGCTGTCGGGGGCGGCGTCGTCTTCGTCGTTCTTCTCTTCTTTGTCTTCTTCCTCCTCCTTCTTCTCGTCGTCACCATCGTTCATCTCCGTGTCTTTATCCTTCTCCTCCTTGTCGGTCTTCCCCTCCTTCTTGTCCTCTTTGTACTCCTGCTTCTCCGCGGGCACGTAGACATTTTTTAGGAGGGCAATGGCCGACGCCAGTGCATTTGCATCCTCGTACTGGGCAAACGCAAACAACAAGTCTTTGCCCTTGCCGGTGCCGTTGACCTTGCTGTCCTCTAAATGGGACGTGCCCGCATCAAACCGCCGCAGACGGCCCACCAGCCCCAGCAGTTGCTGCAGCCCGGCCTCGCCGCCCACACCCGCCGAGGGCACCTTGTGCACAAAGATGGTCCGCAACTTCTCGTCGTTTGTGGGGGGTGCCTGCGAGTGCATTGTGTCGCGCATCGCCGCGCGTGCCTGGTCAAGGCCGTTGCGTTCGCGGTCGCCGCGGTCGTTGCGGTCACCTCTGTCGTTTCTGTCCCGGTTGTCGCGGTTGTCACGCTCTCTGTCGTATCTGTCGTTGCGGTCGCCATATCTGTCGCCGCGATCTCCGCCGTAGCGATCACCACGGTCGCGTTCGCCACCGTACCGGTCTCCACCACCAAATCGATCCCGTCCGAAATCTGGCCGTATCGGTGTGCCGTTGCTGTGGGCCGACAGAGGTGTATCATCTCCTCGTCTCCCTCCACTAGGACCCGTCGGTATGCCGTTGTTGTAGCCGCTGGGGCCGGTCGGGATGTTGGGTCGGGCGGGCAAAGAGGATGCGCCGGGGCCGGCGGGGGCGAAGCGGATGGGGGGAGCTCCGCCAGGAGGTCCAGAAGGTCCTGGTGGTGCTCCGCCAGGAGCACCATAACCACGGCCGCCTCCCGGCGGTCCTCCTACTGGCCCTCCATAGCTTGGTCGATTAGCTTGCGCACTCGGTGGGTGGTGCATACCAGGCGGAGGAGCCATGCCCATCCCCGGTCCCATGCCTGGGGGAGGACTAGAAGCAGCAGGAGACATGCCTGGAGGCGGGTAGCCCATGCCGGGCCCTTGTGGGTGGTGTTGATTAGGGTGTTGTAGGTGTTGATTTGGGTGTTGGCTGTGGCCAGGGTATGGGTTGTAGTTGGGTGGTGGTTGGCCATAATGGCCGGGGCCTGTCAATATTAGTAGCTGCAACCAAGGGATGAGGGAGAAGAATAGTCAGAGATCACCTACCACCATATGGATTGTATGCCATGTTGACTTAGGTGAAGCTGTCTCGCTTGTCGTCGGTCGTCTCTTCGCGGTCGAAGTCGAGGTGTGCCGTCTGCCTGTTCAGATGAGCGCGCCGACAAAGGAATGCGGTACGTCGGCAGTCGTCAATGGATCGCAAGTGCTCTTCTCTAGTCGGAGGAATTCGTCGTAGGAGGCGGGTTGGTCAGAAGAGTGCAGAACGTGTCGCAATCTCAACTGAGGAGAAGTTCGAGCAAGGTCAAAAGGCTGTTGCGGAAGCTTTCATGCAAGGCCACCAAAAGACTGAGAGAAAGTCACTGCAAAAACGCTAGCGTAGCGCAAAGGCTGGCAGCCGACCCCTGCAACTGCCTGCAACGCGCGACTGGAGCGCTGTTGCACTGCTCCAGCTATTAGCGCCACTGCCACCGCGCCGGCTTCGGATAATTGTATGGCCGGATAAATTTTGGTAGCCCGTCCCAAACATAGCATCCGAGGAAAGCTTCGCGATAGTAGCTGGTGGAACGACGTCTGTTGATGGAGTTTGTTTTGGCAATTGTTGACAATCAATTGACCACAGTACAGCTGCGGTCACCTTCACAGTAAGTGCAATCAATTTCCCTCACTCATACTCTGCAATCGACTAACCCTCCTTAGATGCACCTCCCACAGTTTGCGCGGACAGCGCTGTCAACATCGGCAATGACACCAACAACGACGACGACCCTCGCGCGCATGTTTGGCGCCCGCACTCCCTCCACCCCCTTCCTCACATCCTTTTCTCGGTCATTCTCGACAACACCAGCACGGCTAGACCCGCCCCGCCAAACGGGCCAGTCCTGGCCGCCGGCGAGGGGCGCAGCAGCGCCCACTGATGCGGCGTCCTCGTCAGAAACATCCTCCTCCTCAGCGGCTGCCGCCGCCTCGGCGTCGGACTCGAACCCCCTCAAAGACATGTACTCGAGTGACTCCCCGGCCCAGTGGGCCACCTGGTCCAGCAATGACTTCCAGACACGCAACAACCTGGGCGGGCTCAACGGCATTGGTGCCGGTGTGGGTGGCAGCGGTGCGGATTCGGGCCTGGCGGCGACGAGCAGCCGATCGTCAGTAAACGGCGGGACGCGGATTTTCCTTGGGCCCAGAACGGGCCGGACGGTGCACGTGGGCGGCCGCATTGACGCCTCGCAGGCGTTCGCTTTGGTGGGCGTCATGTGTTATCGCAACAATGTCTCTGGGGATTTCCAAAAGCAAAAATGGCACGAGCGGCCCGGTCTGCGGCGGAAGCGGGTCCGGGTCCAAAGCCGGGCGGCGGTGTACAAGCGGAACAAGCGGGCGACGGTGGAGCGGGTGCAGAAGCTGGTGAGGATGGGGTGGTAACCCTGCGTAGCAACGCGGATAACTGTGCATTATAGAACACAACATGACACAAATAACAGCATTGAAAACGTGGGCGAACATTGTATTATCTGCTACGGACCCCCTACTCGAACTCCAACTCCCGGGTCGGACTCGGAATGGGACTCATTTTAATCTTGGGCCGGCTGCGAAAGATGGCTTCAGCGTCATCCTGGCCGCCCGACATGAGCTCTTCAGCGAGCATCGTAGTATCCTCCTCTTCGTAGCCCTCCCCGTCTCCTTCGTCGACAGCAGGGAATGCCGCCTCGCGTCGAGATGTTGCCGTCGACGTTGCCCCTGCAGCACCCACACCCAACGACGACTGCCGGCTCTTGCGCATGGACCGGCGGCGATCGAGCTGTGCCTTTTGGCGGGCGGCCTCGAACCCGGCCATGCTCTTGCGCGTGCGGGCGACCAGGTCTTCATAGGCGGGGGCGTCTGCAGTCACATCCTCCACCTTGTCGTCCTCCACCGCCCTGCTGGTCCTGCTGTTGACACTTTTCGTGCGGACTGAAAGGGACGAGCTGGTAGTATTGTTCCGTCGGGTCGCCAGACCATCCTGATCCTTCTCTCCAAAATTGTTCTCATCGTCATAGACGTCATCTGCCTCCTCGTCACTGTCGCCGATAGAGCGTCCCCCACCACCGGCCCTCGACGCCCTTGCCATGGACATGCGTGTCCGTTCGGCGAGTGAGAGCGTATGCCGTGGCCGCTTGACAGGCGACGGCGAGGCATTGTTCATGGACGCCAAGATCTGGTCGGCCAGGTCCTGGGTGGGGGAGGTCACTAGCGAAGCGTTGGCCGAGGCTGAGGCTGGACCGTCGTCGTCGGCCGGTGGCGGCTGCAGAATGATGGAGTGCTGTGGTGTCGAAACGAGCTCAAACGGTCCGTCTTCGTCGGACGGTGGCGACGGCGGCGGTGGCGACCGGTCGGGCGAGGGTGTCCGGGGTAGGACGGGTGCTGGCGGTGCCCGGATGGGTGGTGACTGGTTTCGCCGGCGGATGGGTAGCGAAGCTGCTTCTCTAAACTGGCCTGACAGTTTGCGCATGGAGGGCGGTAGAGCTGCTTGTACTGGCAGAGGCTTGTCGTTTTGGATGGGGACGGTGGCGGCGCGCTGCAATTTGGGCGGCAAGAACTCGCGCGGCGGGGAGGGTTCGTCGTCGGAATGGTATGACTTGACACTAAACGTCATACTCTTTTTTGTGAGCAAAACACGGCGACGGGTGGGCGACTCGGCGTCTTCACTAGGCGCCGCCGACGATAGTTGTTGCAGCTGCTGCTCCTGCTGCTGGACAATGGGATGCTCGTCAATGTCGCTGATGTCCGACTCAATGTCGTCGACCACTCTACCTTCCTTTCGTGTGTCGCCACCCTTTGTTTTGGCTGACGATATCTTTGCATCCAAGAAGGACGCCAGGTGTAAAGAACCTTGCCGTGGCTTGTTGACATTGGCCAGGTCGACCTGAAAACTTCTCAGCAGCTCGGAGTAGTCGGCATTGGTCGGCGGCACAGTCGTCTCGTCCCTCTTTCCTTTTTGTTGACTTCGACTCGCGTTCAGAGTCGGGTGCAGGTCGCTGTGTGCATCAAAGGCAAAGTCGATGCCCGTCGTCTTTTTCGTCTGTGGTTGGGTGGCCGTCACCTTTGCTGTGGTCACCGTGCTATCAATATTGTGCCTCTCCAAAACATGCCGACTGTACTCTTGCCAACGGTGCAGCCGTTCTTTTTGGGAAGAGACACGCCGGTCCAGCTGGTCCAGCATCCCCATCTCGGTCTTGCTCTCCAACTCGCCCAGCCGGCCGGCTTGCACGCGCCGCCATACGCGGTCGGGGGGTGTCGACAGCAGCCCGTCTTTGCGTGTCCGTTCGTCGCCATAGACCAGCGTGTTCATCCAGGCTTCGCTGCCGGACCAGTTGTTGCGCACCAGTCGTTGCAGGCGTAGTTTGACGTCGTCAGACACTGTTGGTCGAGAGTTGTCCTCCTCTTCGAGAGCGCGGGCCAGTTCGCGTCGTCGTAGTATAGAGCGCTCCTTGAGGGCCAGCAGCTCCGCGAAATCGCGATACCGCGCCCGGGCAGCCTCCTTGTGTCGTAGAGTTCTGGCGAGCGCTGCCTTGTGCGCCAGGATGAGTGCGTGCAGTTGTGTCCGGTCGGCCGAGTAGCCTCGGTTTTCAAGGGACAGTGCGTGGGCAACCGACCTATCACTGCCGTCCTGTTCCACCACTCGCTTCAAGACGGCCGACGAGAACACGGCCAGAATCTCTTCGAACCGCTCGCCCCGGCACTCGTCCAGCATCGTCTTTCGGAGGATGGCATCCCGTCCGAGAGCGCCCGTCTTTTTCGCCGTTTCGAGTGACCTCAGAAAGGCCGCCCTTAGGTTTACGGACTGAACTTGGTCGGCTGGCGGAAAGTAGGGCTGCATCTTGGTGCGCGCCTCGTCCGGGTCCCAGAAGCAAAACAAGTGGTACAGCGCCCACTCGACGCTCTGGATGCGGCGTTTCTGGCCGCCTTGGGAGGCATCTTTGGAGGAAAAGGTTCGCGTAGAAATATCGGGCCAGTCGCTGCGTAGGTCGAGGTCGAGGAGGCAGAGATTGGTGATGAAGACGGAAATGTAAGAGGAGGGTAAAAAGAGTGAGGAGGTCGAGGAGGAGGTCGAGGAGGTCGAAGTCGAGGTTGAGGTTGAGGGAGCAGTCGAAGCACCGGTTGCCGGCACGGTCACGTCATGGCCGGCATGGAGACCAGACTTGCCGCTCGGCAGGCTGCCGGACCTTGTCCGAGACAATAACGATCTAGACGACACTGTAGCCATGTGGACATGTTTGGGGAGAGAGGGGTGGGAAGCGTCGATGTGAGGATCGTGGGAATGTGTCAAGTCGTCGAGTTGTTTTGGAGAGTCGCGTGTTGACTTTCATCTAGCGGTCACGTTGACCGTCGCTTGTCATAATGCTCGAGGAAAATGATCGGAATAAAAAGAACAAAAAAGAACAAAAGATATGCAGGACCGGGGACCGAGGACCATGCACCTGCAGCTTCATGCACAATGTCAGTGCTGAGACGGAGAGTAAAAAAAGAATGGGCCAATGACGACGGGTGCTGGTTGTTGACCGTTTGGCTCTGAAGGAGACGTGCACCGTGTCGAGTTGGTGGGGGTTTGTTGACAATGACAACAGGCGGTAAAGACGGTGGGGAAACAGGCCCCAACGACAGGGGGCTAGCGGGTTGTTCCACCGCCCAGCAAGGACCCTAGATCGGCACTCGTTCAAATTTGACATTGACATTGATTTGGGGCTAGACTGATCTCATCAAAGTGCCACTCTCAGATTGATGATGGCGACATGAGAAGTGACTTTTCTCGACAACAACAGTGATTCAAGTGTTTGGATCTCGTTTCCGTGTTACTTGGAATATTTTGTAATTATTTAAATGAAAGGATATAGTCTGCCATTTTCATTGCATTTTTAATTCTGCGTTGCTCAAATAATTATGAAAAATTCTCAATTAACTCTCACATTGATTTACAACATTTCATCTTTATCAATAAAGGCTCAACCCCAATGTACTCAGAAGCACAATTTTCATAAGAATGTACATGTTCTATTTATTTCCTGTAAACGCCTGTCGTATATTCCAAAGTAGATGATGTTTGTCCTCCTCTCATCATGAGCCTCATCATGAGATACGACATGTGCCATTCTCATGACTCGACTCTTCTACTATGCCGCCTACTCACCTTGGTGGATGAGAGTTGGATGAGAAGTGTAAGCACACTTGTCTCTTTTCCGTACAGCAGTGATCCCCGATGGTTTTCGTATTCATCTTCTAGTAGTTCTGCCAGATTTCTTTCCGAAAGTTTTCCGTCAACTGCGTGTCCTCGCCGTAGACCTCTTGCCAGCCGACAAAGCCGCGGTCCAGGATGTACACCGTCTGCGGTTTGGTTCCCTCGGGCTTCTTCTCTCTCAGATAGCGCAGCGCCGCCCCTGGTCCTCGCTGTTGAGAGAGGGCACAGTGAAAGACGACCGTCTCCACATCTTCGAGGCGGCGGATGAGTGTGGGCATCATGACGTCGAGGGTGCCGGACGCAAAGTGGAGGCTGCCCTTGATGTGGCCGCCAATGTGGTCTACTCATGCGGTTAGTAGAATTCAATATTGAATGCTGGGGCTGGGTACGCACCATCATCCCTCACATCCACAATCGCTAAGGATCTGGCCCCCGCGCGAATGCGGTCGGCGAGCTGGGCGGCGGACATGCGGTGTAGGGTAGCGATGGTGGCCATTGTGAGGTGGGGGTTGGGAGGTGAGTGTAAAAGGATGGCGAGAGTGGACGTGCAAGTTGAGAGAGTGAAGCTTTTGGGCTTGACCGAGACTGACGTTGGATGCGCCAGCAAAATGCGCTTTAACGATCGCCAAAAGGTAAAGTGGGGCAACTGTCCCACGCTATTCGTACAGCTTACACACTTTGTCGTACAACGTGCATTGATATCGAGTGAACATTTACAATTCATTTTCGCTACAAATTACATGCAAATAGAACAAATACTCTCGTACATAATCTCGTACATAATCTCGTACATAACCGCGTACATACACACTCTACGTTTATCTCCTCCTCGTCGTCCTTGCAGTCGGCGGAGGCTCAAAGTCGTCGCTATCGTCCTCGATCTCGTCCGCACTGATTTCCTGGACCTGTTTCGTGCGAGAGGTGGAGGCGGCTGCTCGTGGTTGCTGTGACGGCACTGCCGCCTGCGACTGCGAGAATTGTAGACTGGTCTGGCGCATGCGACTGGCCGCGGGCTTGGTCGCCTTTGGTGCTGCTTTAGGTGCTGCTTTGGCCGCCGCCTTGGGGGCAGCTCTTGCGGGCGCTCTGGTAGTGGCCGCCCCCCTTCCCCGACGTGTGGGTGGCGGTGCCGGCTCGTCCATTTCGTCGTCTTCAATCTCGTCGGCCTCTTCATCGTCGTCAAAGTCGTCATCTAACATCAGTGCATCCTCGTCTGACTCGGAGTCTTCAAAGGGACCCTTTTTGCGGCCCGGGGCACTGCGTTTCGCTACTGGAGCCTTTCTCATTGTGGCCTTGGCTCGTGATGTCGTAGCAGCCGCTTTTGTCGTCCTCTTTGCCGTCGTCTTGGCAATCGGTCCAACGTCGTCAAAATCGTCCATCATGAGGTCCTCATCGAGGCTGTTGGGTGCGCCTCGGGAGGATGCCGCAGTGGCTCTTGCCCGTACAGCGTCCAGTTGCAACCGAGCTTGCGAGACACCAGGTGCTGGTGTATCCGCCGCTCCACCCTGATCAATCAGTGCCCCCGGATGCTGCTCCCAGTGACCCTCCATGTCCGAGTCCCAGTCGTCGGGTTTCGGCTTGTACATGCGCTTGTGGCGCTGTTTGACGAGACCAGCCTGGAACTGCCGTTCGCGCTCGTCGCGGAGGCGTTCAATGGCCGTGTCGAGTTCTCCGTCTTCCGCCCCCAAAGCCAGCAAATCTTTGAGTTGGTTCGCCAACGAGCCCGACACAAACGTGTCCATGGCGTGCTTGTCGTCCTTGTTGACAAACTGGTTGACGGCGTCGCCAAACTCGCCTTGTGGCAAGATTTTGAGGGATTGGGCGGCGAGGTACTCGTCGACCAGGGCCTCGACCTTGATAGCGTTAAAGTCGGCACCGGCCTCGACGTCGCGCAGACCTCCTGGCAAAGCTGCGTTGCCCGCTTTGGTCTGCCCCGCTGTGGTCTTGCGCCGGTGGAAATAGACGACATCGTTGACGTTGGCGACTTTGCCGGCGAACCGATTCGAGAACCGCTGCGGGTTTTCGCAGTCGAAATTGCCGCCCTCGGGGGCGGTGTACTCGACTTTGAGGCGGATCAAAGGGAGAGGGGGCTCGTCGTCGTCGTCATCGTTTTCGTCCTCGCCTCCGGCTCGATCGTTGTCATGTAGGGAGAGGTACTCGGCATGCGCCTCTTCAATCATTTCTTCAACGATCACCATGAGCCGTTTTGTTAGCTCGGCACGGTTGTCCTTTTTCCTGGCCAGATCCTTGAACCGCCGCTCTTGCGCCAACACGATTTCCCGCGTGACAAAGGGCCGCACTGTCTTGAGAGGGATCTTTTCGACGGAAAACTCTTTGCCCGTCACACTCAAAATGGCCACGTGTTTGGGGACGGCTTCACCGGGGACGAGGGACGTGGCCACGGACGAACCGGGCTGCATCACATGAAACCCTGTTTCGGGGTTCTTTTGGGGGTCAATCAGGCACTCGTGCTCGTGGCCCCACACCACGAGGTCGAGCCAGTCGGGCAAGAAGTTTTCGGGCAGGTAGCTTGTCGCCGTGTGGGCATGGTGGTTCTGGTGGACGACCATGAGATTAAAAAAATCGTTGGCCTGTTGGTTGGGCCGGAAGAACGTGACCTTGTGGTCGCGGAACGTGCGAAACATACGCTCGTCGCGGACGTTGCCTGTGCCAAAGAGGGCGAGTTTTGTGGCGCCTTTTTGCAGAAGCACCGGCTTCACTTTGATATTGTCCGCCTCGGGCACGCGCCCAAAGTAGTTGACAAACCCGGCCACCTGCAGGAGATCCAACGAACAGTAGTGGCCGTCGCCGCTGGGGTCGTCGTGGTTGCCGTGAATCGAGAACACGGGAATCGAGATATTGATATCGGGGTCTTCGTAGTTGACGTGCCCGACGGCGCCCTCAAAAATCTCGGCGGCGTCGCTCAGAAACTCGAGCTCGCAGGGCTTCATCCCCAGACAGTTTTGCCGCAGGCTGCGCATGACCTGGTACATGGCCTTGCGAGACGGTTTGTTGTCGTGAAAGAGGTCGCCTCCCAACAAGACCATGTCGACGTCCTGCGTGCGGGCCAGGTTCATAATCTCGTCAAAGGTGCGCCAGCTGTCGTCTTTGCGAATCGGATCGCGCTCCTCGTAGCCGACATGGTTGTCGGTCGCCACGAGGATGCGAATTGTGTCGGGTTCTTTTCTGTCAGCGAGACGAAGTCGAGCGTCGACGGGAGAAGTGTTGGCCTACCTGTATTGCGCACCATTGCTGCCGTTGTCGACGACCTGGTCGTCAGGAATGTGGTGATGTGAAGTCGGAGCAGAGTTAAAGTGGTCAGCTCCAGGTACAGAATAAAGTGGACCGCCGACCGCTGGTAGCTTGTCGCGACGCGCTGGAGCCTAATTTTGGACCGCTGTCATAACTGTCCCAACTGCACCCAAAAACGCGAAACCCGACCGCGATCACGTGTAGCTTCCCTGTCCCTGCCTCAGCTTCAAGCTTCCCCTCCAACGTCAACAAACGACGTCGCCGTGTACAAGAGCGACAGTCTTTCTCTCGACACTACAAAGCCAATTGGTCCTCGAGCGCACGACATGGACCCCACCAATCCATTACGTGGCCCACGACGGGCAGCCCGGCGCGGCGAAGAAGCTCTGCGATATGACCGTGTCGGTGTTGAGGGCGCTCCTTCCGGATCCGGCTCTCTCCCCAACTCTCTACCTGGCTCAGCGACAGCGACCCCGCCTCCTTCGCTTCCCTTCCCCACCGACGCGTACCAAGACCAGTTTAACGATTTGGACTCTGATGACGACGAAGACGACAGCGACATCCACGACACATCTCACATACCGAATGCCCGTGCATACGCACGCGACAATTCTCACAATTCTCACAACTCCCCTCATAACCGACACATTGCCGGCGGACTGATGGCACACATGGCGCGGCTACGAGCGTCGCGGCTGGCCGAAGCCGAGGCGGAAGCCGAAGCGACAGCAGAAAGTCAACGTCGCGGACTGCGACACCCACACCGACAACGGCAATCGCATCCTGCAGGCGGCGCAGGCTACGAAGCGTACGATGACGATGACGACGATGACGACAGCGAAGAGCAGACGGACGAAGTCGAAGTAGACGACCGCAACGAAGAGACGGACGAAATGGACAACGGCCAGAGTCCCGACGAATACGAGTTTGCCGGGCCACAAGGCGGCGACAGCGATGAGAGCGAGGAGGAGGAGGAGGGGGACGATGACGACGACGACGAACTCCATGGCCCTGAAGGCGACGACGTTGATGGTGTCGACGACGTCGACGACGATGACGCCGGCGTCATTTCGTTTGACCCGATGCTGCTCGGTCTCAAGGAGATCAACAATTTGGCCCATTTCAGCGTCAGCAGCCACAAACCCGGCAACAGCGTCGAAGAATTGTTAAACGACGACCTCAACAAGTACTGGCAGTCGGACGGGCCGCAGCCGCATTTGTTGACGATCCATTTCCTTCGACGCGTGGAGATCAGGGCCATCCGCTTTTTCGTCGACTACAACCAGGACGAGTCGTACACGCCGACATCGGTGGTGCTGTCAGCCGGTACGGGGCACCACGATCTCCTCGAGTTTGCTTCTCTCGCCCTCACCACGCCCGTCGGCTGGCAGGAAATTGATCTCAGTAAAGTCGGGGGCGGGGCGGACGGACAGTCGCTGTGCTGCTGGATTGTGCAGATCAAAGTGAAGGAGAACCACCAAAACGGTAAAGACACACACATTCGGGGCATCAAGCTGTACGCGATTGACGAGAACGCGCCGCCGGCGGACACGGCACTGGACGAGCTGGCGCGGATCAAGACGAGGACGCTGCAACTCCAACAACAGCAGGAAAAGCTGGCAGGCAACGCAATGGTTGACAAAGAGGACTATCTGTTTGAGAGGTTGATTACGCAGCCGCCGGACAAGCTGCCGGGAGCACCGGAGCGGTCGGGCAGTATGGCGACTTTCTTACGGGATGAGGAGATTCGATAAAGAAGGACGAGCGAAGCGAGTCTTCAAGCTGGACGGGTTATGGATGGAAAAGCATGATATGGTATTGTTAGATTGGAAAGGCAGGTACAGCATGGCATGGCGTTATGTTTATGGTCGACGATTACGATCATGGAGTATGAATTCAAGTTTTTTTATTATTTTTTTTATTATTTTTTTATTATTTTGATTGTTGAACAGGAAAGAAAATAAGCGGTGTTGTGTTCGCTAAATGAATGGTGAATGGTATTTACATATGATAAAATTTCGTACAGATTGTACACCTCCTTTATTGTGCATGTTCATTCTCATCGTCATAGGCTTCTTCCAGTTCGGCCCATCCTTTTGAGCCGAACCGTCCCTTCTTTGGCTGCTTTGGCTGCTTCAGTTTCGGCATGGTGACCTTGACGTCGACCGCTTTCTGCATGCCGCCGCTGAGAAAAACGTCTCCCTTTTCCTCGGCCGTTGGCAGCAGCCGCACCGTGTTGCCGCCATGGCCCCAGACCCAGGCAGGGCCCCGTCCATCAATCAAAATGTCCTTGAGAAAGTGCTCCCGCTCTCTGTTTGACTTTTTGATCCATATGTCGATCACCTTTTTAAGACGCTCGGCCTCGAAGGGCTCCTTGTCGTCCTCGCTGCGCTCGCCGTCTTCTTTATTGTCCTCGCTTCGTTCGTTGTCCTTCCTGTCCTTGCTTCGCTCGCCCTCGCCCTCGTCCTCGTCCTCCTCCGGCAGGTCGTCCAGATCAAAGTTGTAGTTGGCATCCTGCAACACCGTCGCCTTCTTGTTCTTCACAATCGACACGCCCACATTCTCCAGGTAGGCCGAGCTGCCGTCCATAACCTTGAGGGGGGCCACACCAACAGGCACGCGGATGTGGCAGTTCCACATGGCGGCGCCGCCCTTCGGTTTGTCGATATCGACTCCCACGTTCCACTCGATCAGGTGGAGTGCTCGACGGCTCTCTTCCAGGGCGACGGCCATGTCGGAAATCTCGACAACCCCATGATCACCGGGGCGGCCGACCTGCACGACAGGCACGAGTGTTTGGGACTCCACATGGAGGCGGGTTGTGTTGTACTCAGTCTCGACGGCAGTGTAGTTTGTATTCCAAGAGAACCGAGAACCGCGTCCCTCCATGGTGGCCCACGCCTGGCCGACGATGCGGCTGTTGACGGGGATGTGGACGGTATTGGTAACGACGTACACACCGTAGGGGAAGAACAAGACCTTTCCAGAAGCGGCTGCGCTTTCAAGTGCTTCGTTGAGAGACGCGGTATCGTCCGACTTGCCGTCGCCGGCAGCGCCAAAGTCGCGGACACTGACAAACTCGTAGTGGCCGGCGGTGTAGGACGGCAGACGGCGCGTGACCCAGGGGAGCATGTTGCGCTCGTGCTCTTCTTTGTGGTCATCCGCTTCCTCCTCATCACCCAGCTTGCCCTGCCACCAGTCCCACCAGTCGGAGAACCAGCTGCGGTTACTGTTGTCCTCGCTGCCGCTCGCCTTCGATCCTGGTGTGAGCACCGTCAGGCTGACCGGCCGGTCCTCGATGATTTCCGTCTCTTTAAACACCTTGTCCACCACCTCGTGCTTGCTCACACTCAGTTTCCATGCAGGCACAGACAGCGTGCCGCCCGGCTTTCCTCTTAGAAGCACTGTGGTGGCATGCGGTTTGTACTCGACATGATCGGCGTCCACGTTGGAGTTGGGGTAGCCGACCTGGGAGATGGCGACGGCGACATTGACAAAGACGCTGTCTGACAGCACGAGCGATCCTCTGAGGATGTAGCTGGCAGCAATGGCGTCAATGGCCACGCCGACGGCCACGTCGGGCTTTGCGACGTGGTCATCACGCATGCCGCGAGCGTGTGTGCCGGGAGCGGACACCACCGTCAACCCATGAAGATGGTCCAACCCCACACGACTCCGTCCCGGAACGACGACGGCCGTCTGTGCATCCGCGACAATCATGTTGCTGACAGTAAAGTGCTCGACGTTAATGTGGGCACCGACCCTACCACCCTGCAGGTAAATGTCAGACAGGAAACAGCCCCGGCCATTCTGAAAATACAGGCCAATCTGGGTGTTGGTCTGGGCTGCGGCGGCATCCGAGTTGTTGCGCATGTAAATGTCGATATTCCGCAGATCGGACGACTGCGCCGCCTCCCAATAGATGCCTATTACGGAATTGTCGACGGGCGCATTGGTGAGGTCAATGACAATGTTGCGGACGGACCGCATGGCGTGCCCCAAGGGCACATGGGCGTCGTCGACCGTCGTGCGGATGGCTGCGTACCCGACAAAGGCTGATGACACCAGGATCGTGGGCGGGTCGAGCGGGTCGCCGACCAACTGAGTGTTGTAGAGGATGTCGATGGGGCTGCTAATCAGATACGTGCCCGGTGGGATGTACACAACAGCCGGCGTCTGCTCTGTCGTGCGGCACGTCTCGTCCATGTCCAGCGACGCGCACCGGTAGTTGGCCTGGATGGCCATGTTGATGCCGTCCGTGGCATCGTGGATGCCGTCACCGGGTGCGTTGTAGTCCCGTAAGGACCGCCAGATGTGGTACAGTGGCGGCCCCGCCGTAGGGGGCTGCATACCGTGGTCCGCCTTGATCACCTCGTCGTTGACCATCCAGTACGGCAGGTCAGGGAATGGGGTGGTGTCGGATAGTTCCGTCCGGTTCCAGAACTGCTGCTTCAAAGCTTTGGAGCGGTTCCGGTATTGCGCCTCATCGGCCGGCGTATGGTCGAGATTCGAAGCCAGCAGCTTGGCCCACCGCCGGTGCTTATAGTTGATGTCGTAATTGTACTGGTCGTCTTTGACACCGGGCACCTGGAATTTGGCATTCTTGAGTCGCCGCCGGTTCTGGACGGCACACTTTTGGATGACAACGCGGATCTCGTCGAGCGTATCGTAAAACTGTTGGAGAGCACTCTTGTACTTGGCCATGAGTTCCGGGTCCTTTGTGAACTTGCGCGGGTCCGTGTCGGCCAGATCCAAAATGTAGTTGTCGTAGTAGTGGTGGTCCGTCGAGAGGCCGTCAGCCGAATGGGAACCTGGGTGGATGGGACGCGGCGGCGGCGGCAGCGACTGTGGTTCGGGCATCGGTGGCCACTGCGGCGCTGGTGCCACGGGCTGTTTCGGCGGCCATGGGGGTGGTGAAGGTGGTGCGTTTGTCTCGGGTGTTGGAGCTGGAGGAGCCTCGACGGGAGCGTCGACAGCCTCCTCTTCAACAGGACCGGCTGGCCTGTTGAAGTGTGAGATGACTTTCAACGGAGCATCACGGTAAAACGGCTGGAGCGAGAAAAAGACGAAGGCAAACAGCAACGCTGCCACCACGCGGCTCACCCGGCGGGACATGGCGGCGTGGATGAAAAGAGTGACAAAAAAAGCAAAGAGTGACTGAAGAGAAAAAGACAATCAAAGATCGACAACGGGAGCGGTAGCGTGCATTTTTAAAGTGTCAGACTGCCCAGTGTGGGGAGACCCTGATCTACGATGTTCCGTCTCTTCCCTTTCTTTTGCTCCTCTTGTCTTGGCATCGCCGAGTTTGTCACTTCATCTCGCTACTGCACTCTCTCTGGCTTCCTCTGGCTTCCTCTTTCTGTTCAGCATTGTGAGGAAGAGGGCCGAAAAGCAGAGAAAAGTTAGTAAAAAAAACAAGGGCAGCCTCCCCAGACAATCCCACAGTCTTGGCACGACCCGTAAAATAAGAAATTTAAGATTACGCAACGCGGGCGTGCACCACACCTTCAAGTGAAAACCAGCGTCTACAGCGACAACTTCCCTCTCCCACGACCCCGACTACTCGTGCCACGCCCCACTTTTTATGGTCACTCGAAAAACTCGCACCAACAAGTTGGTGCTGGACACCATTTGGGCCGGACACCGTTTGGGCCACCG
>JANSLP010000372.1:0-30275 GCA_029298735.1 Ophiostoma sp. CBS 140.51
GGCACCGCCAGGGGCGAGCACGGGTCGGCGGCGTCGAGGATAATAGGAGGAGCGTTGTTCATATTGAGGTGAGCATAAAAGTAGAGGGGAGTAATCAATGAAGCAAATAGAACGGTGGAAAGTTTATAAATTTGGTAACAATGGAAAGAGTGTGGTTCACAGATATATGAATGTTCAAACTGTACGATCCATACGACCGGTAGTCAGATGCTTGGGATGAGAAACAAACAGAAGGGTGTTTAAAGTAAGAAACAGAACGTCTAGACACAACCTCGGACATAGCTGTGGGGGAGCGCTCTGACCGATAAACAGATGGCATATGTCCGAGAGGCTACGGAGTAGTAAGTAATGCATAAAGGAATAGAGACACGCCCAATGGAGCAGACGAGCTGACCCACGGCCGCGCTCTAAACTTTACACTGTGTAAAAAAGGGCGTATTCTGCACTTGTTTATGAAGGAATCCGGTTTCTTTTTGCTCACTTGAAATAAGCAATACTATCAAATGCGTGGTATAAGTAAACAGTGAGCTCAGAGTTGAACTAAGTGGCTATGATAGCCATCAAATACGCCAAGACCCTTGACGTAGACTACACAGTAACACTGACACGCTCAACTGCGATACGAATCACGTCCTGAAGTTCTGTATTATTGTGAGGCTGTCCATCGCCGCTCAAAAGACGGCGGGTATCTAAGGCAATGATGCGTGCCAGAAGTCGGATGCTCCATGGTGACGCTGCCAGACCACCGTCACATCTATTTTGGAAGAAGATGCGTCAGTAAGTAGAGAGTAAAGTGGAAGGGGAAATTAGCGACGTAGCGTACATCTGTTGCAAGATGCGACCTTGCTGTAGGGAGCGCGAAGTTTGCGGCACTCTGGCGATAACACGCTCGTACTCTGCTGTGGTTGGCCATGCGCCGCTGGCTTTGTGCTCGTCCACAAATGCATGGGCTGCCGTGAGATATGCCTTGAAACTGTCCGCATCGTCTGCCGCCTGCACAAGTTCCTGGACAGTCGAGGCGACAAGGTGTCGCTTCTCGTCCGTCCACGGTGGGAGCTCATCTTCAAGGGCAACAAAGGTTGTGACATTGCCCGACGGCAGGAGTCGCAGTTCGCGGTATTGGCAGCGCATCTTGCAGGCATTGCTGTTGCCGCGCATAATGATCAAGGGCCGCTCCGGATTCTCCTTGCCGCGGAGGTGGCTCACTGCAAGCTCAACCTGACGAGGGACGTTGGCCGCCAGCACAAGGCTGCTATCACGGAGAAAAGCTGTATCGTCGTCCTTGCTGAGGAGGTCCGGCACAGTCTAACGGGGACGTCAGTCGCTTTTTCTTTCCTTTCTTTTCCTTTCCATTTTTTCTCCCCCTCTCTTTCTTATTCATAGATGACTACATACAGTGTGCATCAACGAGACGTGAGAGGCATGGCTGATGGTGTAGCTGGATTCTGGCCCAGGCTCTACAATGACAGTGATGTGATGTGCGCCTGTTCGATGGGCAATTGTTAGCCAGCTTCGTAAATTGGTACGGAGCAAAGGCAACATATCATAAATAACTTGCCAAATGCGATGAGATCTTGGATGACGGCATTGGTCAAGTCATCGAGACCGACGACTACAATCCGTGCCTCTGCGAGAGTAGTAGGTTCGATCATGGCTGTGTTGCGTTATGGGCGTTGGGTTTGTTACAGGTAAGGTTTCCAAGTGCTAAAACAGGTGCTCAATCCAAATACATTTCCAATCGGCGAGCTCCCCATGTTCCAGCCGAGGGAGTCCATTAGCTTCGGTGATAAGCAAAACGTGGCGTACGCTTGAGCTGGAACCGTTTATTTTAATTATTTTCTTGAGCATTTTTAAAATGAAAAAAAAAAAGAATCACAGCTAAAGAATAAATCGACCAAAGTCTAAAATCTGTGGTAATAGGTGCCATTTCTGTTCTGAATACTCGAGGTTCCGTTGCTTTGTGCTGTCTTGGAAGCCTCTCGGCTAACTCGCTTGGATATGGCTGAAAGTGAGAGTCCCCCCACACAATCTTTCCCAGAACCGCCACTGGCCCATAGGCCCAGAAGCTAACGCCTCCTCTCGAGTCTCTGCATGGAGGGTATGGAGCCTGGGTAGTGCCCGCTGGCCGGCCGAGAAAAGCGACCGAGAAGACCACCTGAAGCGGATCAGCCGAGCGCAAGATCGGCATTCAAATTTCGGGCAAAGAAATAAAGTACGACAGAACAGGGGCAGACACACAGCTCCTCACTCTATGGAAAGCCTGGGGGACAGCCGCGTGAGAGCATACAGGGACTGAATTTTAGCTTAAGCCTAATTAAGTGTAGAGCACTGGAGCGTCCGAAGACAAGCTGTGTGAGAATTCCAAAGTATGAACCGAGCAAGAAAATAAAGAATGACATATATCCAACCATTACCGTTTCAACGTGTATGGTGCAGCATAGTAATGATGGAGATTGTCGATACTCTCCTATCCATATCTCTCCTTTGCTATACATAACTTATATTTTTCTCCTTCTCATCTAATAACATTGTTTCTCGTCATTCCGTTTCCGTTCTTCTCCAACCAAACAATGTCTTTACAACGCACAACAGCCAACACCATGGCCAACAATCATGACCAAAAAGACAACTTCGTCTCCGAGGCGGAACAAAGAAGTAACAGCAGTCGTACGGCATCTCATTCGGACAAGGTTCAGCTCGATGTCGTCACCGTCGTCGACCCCGAAAAGGCACTGGTGCAGCAGACACCACAAACGGAGAATGCAAACGGTTCGCTAGGTCCGCCGGTGCCTGGAGGCGGTAAACCCGGCGGTGGTCGTGGCGGCCTGCCGCCCAACCATCCCATGCACCCGAGCCAGTTTGTTGGTGATACATACGACAAGCGTGCGTTAGCGACATTGTTGGGTTCATTCTGTGTCATGGTATGTCCTGTACCCGTTCTATTCTCTGGTTGCGCCATATTGGATAATGTTACTAACATTTGTGTTTTTACAGTTCTCTAGGTACGACATCTTAGTAGCCGTTTCATCCTGGTGATAATGGCCAGCACTTGTTGTTTTATTGTTTCAGGAAGGGGCTAATACGTATTGTGCTCGACAGCTTCGGATGGATCAACTGCATCGGCGTTTTCCAGCAGTACTACGAGACACATCAGCTTCAGGGATACTCGGACAGTACAGTGTCTTGGATTATTTCGGCCGAGCTCTTTCTCATGTTTATGGGTGTGCGTGATGCCCTTTCAGCCTCCTCTTACAACCTGGACCGCCTCTTTGTCAGATAGGCACCGCTAACAGCAACACAACAGGCCCCCATCGTCGGAAAGTTGTTTGACAACTTTGGACCGCGCTACCTTCTCCTGGTCGGCACTTTCCTGCATGTCTTGGGCCTTATGATGGCCTCACTATCCAGCCAGTACTACCAGTTGTTTTTATCGCAAGGCGTGTGCTCGCCCCTGGGCTGCAGCATGTTATTTTTTCCTGGTACGTCCCGATCACGTCCGACGTACTCTTTCCAACTGTTTCCAAACTAATACTAATCTCATATGCATCAACCTCACAGCTATGAACAGCTGCATCAGCTGGTTCTTGAAGCGTCGTGCGCTGGCCTTTGGCGTCATTGCTAGTGGTGCGTCTCTCGGCGGTGTCATTTTTCCGGTAATTGTCACCCGCCTCGTTCCTCGCATCGGCTTTGCCTGGACCATGCGCACGTGCGCCTTTCTCATCCTGGCCCTCCTCATTGTCGGCAACGCCTGCATTACTTGCCGTCTCAAGCCACGAAAGGCCGGCATCACACTCAACGAGTTCCTGGCGCCGCTGTCCGAAACACCGTACCGCCTCCTCGCTGCCGCTTCCTTTTGTGGTTACCTGGGTCTGTTTGTGCCCATCAGCTACATTGTCGTCCAGAGCGCCGCCGTCGGCATGTCCACCAACCTGCAGGGCTACATGGTGCCCATCCTCAACGCGGCGAGCCTGTTCGGCCGTACCATCCCCGGCCACGCTGCCGACAAGCTGGGCCGCTTCAACACGATGCTCATCATGTGTCTGTTTTCGGTCGTGTGCATCTTCGCCGTCTGGGTGCCGGCCACCACGGGCGCGGGGGCCAAGACGCCTGCCGTGACGATTGTCTTTGCTGTTTTGTATGGCTTTGCTTCCGGCGCTTTTATTTCGGTCATGCCCACGCTGGTGGCGGAGATCACTAGCGACATGAGCAAGCTGGGTGTGCGCAACGGCACGTCGTTTGCTATTCTGAGTATTGCCACCCTGGTGGGCACGCCCATTAGCGGTGCACTGTTGAGTGCGTGCCATGGCAAGTTTTGGGGCCTGCAGATTTTCACGGGTCTGTCGCTGATGGCGTGTGCTGGTTTCCTGTTGGCCACGCGGGTGTCGCTGGCCGGCTTCAAGATGGCCAAGGTGTAGGAAGTGGTAAGCAAGAAAAGAGAAGAAGAAAACAAAAAGATAAGGCGACTTAACACTTCGTATCAACAGATGCATTTGCTGGATGCAATTTGGCATTTATCATAGTGTTTGGTTATTGAGGTATACATACATACATACATAGAACACATACACGTACATAGAACATTTATAGATTTGGGAGAGATTGCATCTGGCAAGTTAATAAAATGAAATGGAAAATTTATGGTGGTTCTGGGAGAAATTTCGAGAAACAGAGTGAAATAAACCGCATAAAATCACGGCCGTTCCACACCCAGCATGGGAATGCTTGGCTCCTCCTCGTGCAGAACCCCATTTGCCATCCAGTCTCCATTGTTTCCCATGAGACCAGCCAAGTCAGGTAAAACAAGCATTTCATCCCAGCCAAAGAGCGGCATCTGCATTGTCGACATGCTGTTGTCATAAAGGCCATTGCTGCTGCTGCCGGCTGTATTGTTGTTACCAGAGAAGCCATGCTGTACTTGCTGTGTTTGATGGGTTTGTTGGGTTTGTTGGGCTTGCTGATTTTGCGAATACTGTGGTAACGAAAGCATCGTAGTTCCATCCAGGGCTGTCTGCGTGGAGGGTATTTCAACTGCGGCGGTGGATGCCAACACGTCGCCTGGAGCCATGGTTGTTGGGAGTCCTGCTGTAATGCTCGATGTCATGTTTGATGTCATGTTCAGGTTCTCGTTCACTACGGCATTGAGGGAGGCAAAATTATGTGCTGAGCCAGTTACAGCGGGTGTAGGCCCCGTGCCGGTGCCACCAGCACCAGACTGCACCACGTCGTCGTCTTGGAGCTGCTGGATGCGGCGTTGCCACGGATGTCCACCGCCGTCGGAGCTTGGTGAGTCGGTGTTGCAGAGATTTGCAGATTGGCGGATGGGCACGTCGTGGCGTTGCAGCATGCGTCGCATTTCTTCCAGCTGGTGTTGTTTATCCTTGTTTAGTCTTGGTACGTCCAATTTGAAATTCATTTCACAATGTCAAAGAGAGAGACTCACCAACCACTGGGCTTGCCGGAAATACTTTGTCATGCTATTGACAAACCCCATCAGCTTCTCACCATTTTCCTTGCACTGTGACTGCCGTGCTTCTGCCACAGCTGGGTCTGCTGTTGGAGACTGCATAAAGAGCCACTGAAGCTGCACGCGGATGCTGTCAAACACGCACATGGGCAGGCTGGCGTCCAAAAAGACAAACCCCCGCCGCCCCTTGTGTTTTCTGCCGCCGCCATTTTCACCACCACCACAACCTTTTTTACGACCACTCCCTGGCGCACATCGATCCACATCAATAATGCCTGCCACCATCTCGAGCGTTGTGACAATGTTGATCGAGTGGCGAACGCACGCCTTTTGTTGTTGCTGAACCCAACCCGGCGGTGCCAACCGCAGCTGGTCGGCGGGCAGCGTCTCGGGAAAGCCGGGCATGGTGATCCTGTACAGGTCGGACATGCACTGGTCGTACCAGACATGCAGCATGACGAGCGCTGAGAGCTGGTCCTGGGCGTGCCGGGCGTAGACAGTGTCGGGCAAAAGCTGGAGCTGGGGAGGTAAGGCGCGTTTCCATCGCGTCAACTTGCGTTTGCAGCGGGCAAACCACGACGATGGCGACCATGGCGGCTGTGGTGATGGTGATGATGACAGACGGGGATGGCGTCGAAACTGCTGCTGCTGCTGGGCGCGTTGGTGATTTGAATTCGTGTGGGCCTTGCTCGCTTTGTAGCGGTTGCGTACATAGTGCAAGATGCAATACCGCATCTCCATGATCTGCACATAGCGACCAAAGAGGCCAATATCGCGCTCGCTCTCCAGCAGCGGGTCATAGAGAGGTGGGCCGTTGTTCCCTTCACCATCACTTTCTCCACCACTAAAGTCGTCATCGTTGTTGTCGTCGCCGCCGCCGACATCACGATCACGCCCCAGCTCTACCCACTCTCTAGCCCACTCAAGGCGCGGCACGGTCGTCCAGCATGACGTTCCATACAGGTAGTGGTGCTCTTCGCACGGCAGCTGCAGCGAAATGTGCTCGGCCCGTAGCATTGTGAGGTCCGACAGCCCCGTGGACATCATGCGGTCCAGGCAGTAGCATGCCCAGAACAATCGTCGCCGGGTCTCTTGTTCGCTAAAGGGGATGGTGGCATTTGTTGTGACCGTGGAATTTTGCTGATGACGATACAGACTGTGGTTCTCACGGTTTAATCCCAGCGCGAGAGCGGCCCGCGTCGCCATGGATGACAGCATCCACGCGGAGCCAAAGAGGCCATTGTTAATATCGTGGCGCGCTAACAGCAGCGCCGTAACCACCGTGTCCAGCGTCATGTCCTCGAGCACCAGCAGTGTCTTGGCCTCCTTGGCCCAGGCATCCGCCTGTGCAGCAATGTTGGCTCGACAGGCTGAGTTGGGTCCTCGTTGTTGACTACGGTCTGTCTGCACATCTGGTCTACTCCGTGCCGGATCGTCCGGGGGGACAAAGCGTGAGGCCACGGCGCAGATGGCGAGGACCACCTTGCGGTTGACGGTGCCCGCGTTAAAGTGCTGCATGAGGGTGCCGCGGTGGATAAACCCATTGGCCTGGCACGGGTAGATGTAGCGAAAAAACGCGTCGATGTGTTGCAGTACGAGGCCTTTGGATATATTCAGATTCAAATTGTTGCTGTTATCGTCTTGTGGCCGCGTTTGCGGTGGTGCTGGTAGTGCTGATGGTACTGATGGTTCTTGTGTGGTCGCAGGTATTGTCGTTCTGATATGCCGTGCCTCTCTCACCGTGGTTTCAGACCCTTGCTGTTGTCGTTGTTCTGCAGAAGAAGGACTCGTGCGAGCTGGATCGGTCTCCGCTTGTCTCCCGTTCTCGTGGGTCGGAGGGGTGACTGGCGTGGTCAATGCTGCTGCCGCCGTCGGTGTCGTTCCGGTTGCACCGTTGTTTACTTCTCTTGTTTGCCTTGCTTCTGTTGTTATCGTGGTTGAATCAACGGGTTGAACCGTACTGGTACTCTCTTCCATGTCGTGGTCCACCCTCTGTTCCACTCTGTGTTCTGCCCTCTGTCCTGCCCTCTTTTCCCTTTCCGTGGTATCGAGTTCGGCATCGCGTCGTCTCCTCCTTTGCTGCTGCTGAAGCCGGCGCCGCGCCCGCGACGACAGCACGTCCTCCACGACGGGCCAGGTGCACGCGAGTGCACAGCGCTTGCAGTTCTGGCAAACGGGCTGCGTCTCGTCGCACTTGACTTTGCGCGTCCGGCAGGTTAGGCATCCCGTGCGCGAGCGATGACGGATGGGGCGATCCCCTCGTGTATGGTCTGCTCGGTCCTGTGCCGCCGGCGGCGAGACCGACAAGTCTGGCGGAGTCATTTGCATGGTCTGGCTAGCGGGCGCGTCGGTGCTCGTTACGTTGCCTGTGATTTCGGTTATGTGACTCTCGGGTGGAATGCAGTGTCGAGTCGGACATGGGTGTTGGTAGTTGTGTTGAAGGAAAAGGACGGAAAAGCACAACCAAAAAGAGAAAAAAGAAAGTAGTGTGAAAGGATAAAACGACAAAACATCAAATGATCCGGCAGTACGAGAGGGACCACGTGCGAGAAGGATGACACACTTCCATCTCCGCAGTAAACCCGACTTCTTGGCCGAGAAAGTCGGGTTTTGATAGTCGGACGTGCGCGGGGACGGTTTAAACCGTGTCTGGGTACGTGTTGTTAAGGAAAACCGCTGGCAGTAAACAGAGGAGGAAAAAAGAGGAGAAAAAGAGGAGGAGGTTGGGGTAGGAAACACGCTTGCCGTTGCAGGAAGAGGGGACGTCAAGCTTTTCTTGGCCACCTGCCTTATCCCCATCGTAGCATTCAATGCGTCTTCTTCTCACTTTTTCCCGTTTCTTGCTGTCTTTCTTTTCAGGTCTTTTCTTCTTGCCCCTCTTTTCTCCGAGTGAGGGGAGATCCATACCACTGTGGAGGGTTATTTGCAAATAAATTCAGTTCATAAATGGTGATGTGTTTAAAACTGTTTAATACTTCAACATTTCTCTATTATTTGTGTTTGTTTACCCTTTGTCTCTTCAACATCTACGTACAGCGAGTGAAACTATACATCCAAGTCCTGGCCATTCGTCCACGCCATTCGTCCACGCCATTCGTCCACTCCCCCCAGTCAGTAAATACCAGACGAGCCCGGATGCCGTGGAGGCAATGCACTTTGGGAATGAACTCGCGGCGGTACGTGTCTTGCTTGCAGTAGTATGTTCGGTTGAACTTCTGTCTCGCCCATTTCAGGCTTGAGCTTAAAGGCGACAGTGAAAGCTTATAATATGAAGGGATATGAAGCAACAAGCAGCGTTATGAAGGAAAAGCAGGTGCATAACATGTGACATACCGACGTGGTAGCAGGGGAGAATATGAAAGGTAGATGCTGTACGAACAATACAATCAAGGCACCAAATAGAAATCAGTAAGACAAATCCCAGAGTTGACCGAGAGTAGGAGGAAGGGGGGGGCAGCTTTCAGTTGTAAACAGGACAAGAACTTGTGTCGGTAAAATGGGTGCTTTGACAATCGCCACCAAGTAAGCAGTAGGGACTCGGCAATACCGTCGATGTATTTAGGGGGACGGTTATTTTGTCACCGACAAAATTAATAACCAGAGAAAAGTATGCAAAAATTTCACAGTAGGAGTTCACGCCCACGCCTTGCAGTTGACCGAGCTGGCAATTGTTCTTTTGTGTTTGCTTACGCGGGTTTAGCGGGTGGTACAAATAAGCGAGTAGGCGAGCAGGACCAGGCGACCGGCGACCAGGCGAGAAGATGCGCAAGCGAAGCAACAAATGCGAGGCGAGGTAGGTCAAGAGCAGCCGGACTCGGCAACCAAGGCCGATTGGACAAACATTTCAAGATTCTTAATATCGACATCATGTATCGCTTTACTTGTGTGCTCCGTTGCCCCATTCTGAAAAAAATCGCGTGTACTTTTTACTGGCGGTCGGCAGGCGGGACAAATTTCATTGGCAGGTTTACGTATGTTTGATATGAATTTTGAGGGACAAGAACATGCAAATAAGTAAAAGCAGATGAAACAAAAATAATATTAATAATATTAATAAATCCCTGCTCATCTACGCACACGCACTCAATGACAGAAGTCGTCGTAGGAGCGACGCACGATCATTGACCTTGCCAAGCGCGTCGGGGCGCTCCATCTGGCCATCCGGCAGTTTAAAACCAAACATGTCAATGGTCTCGGAGATGCACACAGCATTGTCTGACTTGGGCAGCGGATTGTACAGTACCCGTGCTGCACAGACCGGCGCAACAGCTTGAAGAGTAGAGTCGTTGGCCTACAAAGATACGAAGCGATATACACCGGTTTGACACCACTGCGCCGCGTGAACCCGCTGCTAAATTGAGTGTAGTTAAGTGTAGTCGAGTGTGTATATCTAGAGCAGTGAGACAAAGGGCTCGCCTCTCGGACAACGGCGCTGACGTCACCGCGAGAAAGCATCCTTCCAGAAGCCGGCTGCGTCGCTGCCTATTCCGTTGAGGATGAGCTCAAAGTCATGGCCGGCGCCCACAATGTCCCTCCGGTAGTGCTGCACGCCGACTTCGTCCATCAGCTTGCTCAGAACCTCGATAGCCTCGGCTAGCCGGGTGTCGTCACCGCCCGACAGCAGCCGGAGGCGCAGACCTGAGGCGCGGAGGACGTCCTTTTTTTCCCTGAGTAAAAAGGCCGGGTGGTTCTGGTCGTAGTAGCCCTGATCGCCGCGGAAGGTGTCCCACACGCGCTCCCTGGGCTCATTGGCGAGCGACGGCAGGATGGCCGGGCCAATGGACGACACGCCGGCGAAGAGCTCGCTAAACTTGAGGCCCAGGTGCGCGGCGCCGTAGCCGCCCATGGAGAAGCCCTCGAGGCCGCGCACGCCGTTGGTGCGGAAGGTGGCGTCGAGGTGCGGGATCAGGTCGTACACCATAATATCCTCAATCGGGAACTTGCCGTCGATCGAGTTGATGTACCAGCCGACTGGGAGCGCCTGGGGGAGGACAATGATGGTCGGCGGCATGAGCCCGGCTGCCATGGCGGTGCGGTACAAGGCGACGGCTGGCGCTCCCTGGCTGCCTTGTGCGGTGCCACCATGCAGCCAGATGAGGATCGGATAGGTCTTGCTCGTGTCGGCTTCATAGCCGTCTGGGAGCGCGTACCAGTAGTTGCCCTGCGTGCCAGGCCCGCGCGCCTTGGTGTCGTAAAGGGCATACTTGAGGCCGGCTGGCGCAGTCTCGGGGTTGTAGGGCTCAATCCACTCTCCGTTCATACGCTGGAAGTCGGCTGGCGTCGCCGGGATCTTGGGGTGTGCGTCAGGCATGGTGGGGGACGCGATAGCTTGGACAAGGAGGCTCGAGAAATATGGACGAAGCAGGTTTTGACGACCAAGAAACAGTGCCGTGGGCGGCGGAGGGGGGCCGTGAAATAAGGATTTTGGTCTGGTTGTGTTGGATGAGATATTGAATGGGTAGAAAGCTCGTTGCATAGTTTGCTCAGTTTACTGCTTCCTACGTCACAGACTTATGCCGCCCAGGGCAGCTCGGCGTGCGTTGGGGTAGAGGGGGACCTAAGCGGCCGCCGAGACAGGCCGATTGGTTTCCATTAGTGTTTTCGACAGGTATCCCCGAGCCGAGACAGGGGTAACTCCATCTGGTTGGTAGTGGGGGGGGGGAGCTTGGCTATCGTCCTGGGTGTATGGGAATGCGCACCGTTGGAAGGGCCAAATCACACAATCAAAGCAGGGGACGGGGCACGGAGTGCGGAGGCTATACAAACGTCACTCAGCGTAAGTTTATTCTACAGTATCAGCATACTTCATGCTTCTTTTACTCCTGCGACGCTTACAAAAACGCAAAAATATAGCAGCTGCACAAGGATGTCTGGGAATCTGTCGACTGAGCTGTTCTAAATTTGTTCTAAATTTGTCTATTTGAGAGGCCATAGTATCCAGTGTGTACAGCCTCTTTCCAGATGATCCAGCTTCTTACTTCTTACTGCGCGGTGCCGGCCGCAATATCCCCAGCGCGACGGCCCATGAAGAGCACGGTACCGAGAGATTCCCAGACGACGTCGACGTCAGTGATGCCGGCGGCAGCAAACCCGGCGAGGTGCTGCTCGCGGGTCGCAATGTGGCCGTCGTGGTGCGGGGGCGGGCCCTCGAAGTCGACCTGGAAGCCGCGGCGCGCGGCGAGAATACGGCGCTCACGATCAGGGTCGGTATAGCCGATATGGTCCATGACAACAAGCCAGCCACCGGGTGCGAGCAGCCCAGCCGCACCGCGGTAGAACTCGGCGGTGCCTTCGACGTCACGGTGGGAGGATACCCACGACGTGGCGAGAACGTCAACGCCCGATGGCACGGTGCCGTCGGCGGCATTGCGCCCGGGGCAGCCGACACGGTAGTCGACGCGGTCGCCGAACCGCGCCAGGCGCTCCTCCGCCAGGCCCTTTGAGTTGTCCGTGGCGTCTGTCCACTGGCCACGCGCGTCTGGGAAATGGTCGAGGAAGGCCTCGAGCAGCTCGCCGAGGAAGGAGCCCACGTCCACAACCAGCCGCGGCTTGCTGCCGTCTGCGGCGACCACGGCGGCGGCGATTTGGCGCGGCACGGCCAGGTTGTCGGCCATGGCGACGTAGGGCACGATGGGCTTCATTGGCCCAGGCTGGGCGTCTGCCGGCCGATACTGAGCGGGAATCGTCATGTTTCTTCTTGTTGACTTTGTTGGATTCAAAACATTCAAAGCCGTATGTGCTGGTTAGAAATGTATAAAATCGCTGCGAATATGTTATATACGGCCACCGTATCTAGCCGAATAAGATAATAAGGAGAGAAAACAAAAAGAAAAAATGGTGGGCCGACCGGTACAAGCACTGACCAAGCACCGACGAGTCAGCTTAAAGCAACCCATCTTATCTCCACATGGTTGCTTATCGTGTTAGTCGGCTCCGTGTCTCGCTTAGCTCGGCTTGGCTGATTTTCCCCTGACTTCCCCACACACATAAATTCATAGCATGATTTAATGTGCAAGTCAATTGCCGGTCGCTTTCGTCGGTTCCACGTGTCGTGTCGCCTGTCTCGGCTTCGTGCCTTCTTTACTGTTCCCACTATTCAAGGGTGGCTTTTGAATTTTCCATGATCTGATGCCCTAACCCCTAGCCGTCTGGGGGAGCCGCCCCGTGGGGAGAAAGGCGGAGAGAATCAGTTCGCATCGTGATCCCCAGACTTCCCAGCCACAGCAGGCGACACAATAGCCAAACCAAGTCAATTGTCAATTGCCGATGGACAAGGCCCTGCTTTTGTTCCACGTGTATATGTATGCATGCTTTGACGCCCCGATGTCGATCAGGTCCTTCCGACGCGCCATACCCCCTTGCTATCACTGACGAATCGTTTCGAGTCTCATTTTTTTTGTTTTCCCTTGAGCGGAAAAATCATCAGCAATGTCCAACCTCGCCGCGGACGAGCAGAACAAGGAGATCATGACCGCTGATGTGGTGCATGTCGACAGTGGTGCCGCCAAGGCCGAGCTGACACTCCTCGAGCGTGCCCAGGCGGCCAACGCGGCCGACCACGCCCTGACCTTTTGGCAGGCCGCCAGGAAGTACAAGAAGGCCATGTTCTGGGCGTGCATCTTCTCTTTTACGCTCACGATGGAGGCAACGGACCTGTCCACGGTGGGTGCCAGCCAATAAATCTCGCCGCAGACGGCGGAGAATCGAGTCCGCCGAAATAAAATACTAATGCCCGAGATGCAGATACCGGCGTACTTCGGCCAGGACCAGTTCAAGAAACAATTTGGCAGCGAGGTCAACGGCGTCCTTGAGATCCCGGCAAAATGGCAAACGGCCTTGCAGCAGTCCGGCTCGGCCGGCGAGATCATCGGCTTGGCGATCGTCGGATTCCTCGCTGACCGAATCGGCTGGAAGTTGACGCTCACCAGCATGATGGTCTTCTTGACTGGCTTTCTCTTCTTATTCGCGTTCCCGAAGAACCTCGGCATGATTGTCGCCGGTAACATCATTTGCGGTAAGTAGTGAGGGATCCGCCCGTCTGCCCGTCCGCCCGTGCTCCCTGTTGCTAACCGTAACTTTACAGGCATCCCCTATGGCGCTTTCCAGACCGGTTGCATCGCCTACGGCTGCGAGATGGTGCCGACGTGCCTCCGGGGCTTCGTTACCGCCTGGGTCGGCATTTGCTGGGGTCTAGGTTTCTTCACGGGTTCCTGGATCGTCCGTGTTTTCCTCAACCTCCCTGGCGAGTGGTGTAAGTGCCCCTACTCCCCCGCAGCTGGAAGAAAAAAAAGAGAACAGCGTGATATCCTGACATCTGCCGAACGTGAATAGCATGGCGGGTCCCTTTCTTGATCCAGTTTGTCTGGCCCGTTCCACTCATCATCTGCTACCTTTTCGCCCCCGAGTCGCCCTACTACTGCGTCCGAAAGGGCAAGCTGGAGGAAGCCAAGAAGGTGCTCCGCCGCATCCGCAACATGAAGAATACCACCGAGGAGGAGATTGAGCAGGAGGTTGCGCTCATCGACTACACCAATAAGGTCGAGGGCGCCCTCAGCAAGAGTGGCACCTACATCGAGTGTTTCACTGGCAAGGACCGCTGGCGCACCGAGATTGTGAGTCCCACTGTGGGCCAAGGAGCAAGGAGCAAGGAGCGTCCTTGCGTATATCGTGTGTACCAGGCGCTAACGTTTTCAGGTCTGCATGGTGGCCATGTGCACCAACTGGGGCGGAAACGCCATCAACTCCCAGACGGTGCAGTTCCTCGAACAGGCTGGCCTCTCCGAGGTTGGTGCTTTCGACCTGAACCTTGTCCTGAACGCCCAATACCTCACATTTGGCCTGCTGTGCATCTGGCGTGAGTACACTCGCATTCTGAACTCTGAACTCTGAACTATCTAGTCGATCGCCGCTGACCGCTTCAGTTATGACCAAGTTCGGACGTGCCACCATCTTCATTACAGGCATGATTATTACCGACATTTTCCTCATCTCTATTGGGGCCCTTGGCTGCGTTAAGCAGACTACGGCTGTGTCCAACGCCATCGGCGCCCTTCTCGTCGTTGGTACCGTCGTCTACATTTTTACTGTTGCCCCGTGTTCATACACAATCATCGTATGTGATACCCATGTGATGTTTCTGAGTGGCCAGACGCATTTAGGACAGCACTGACAGGACGACTATGTATTTTAGGGCGAAGTCCCATCTTCCAACCTTCGGGCCAAGACGATTGTCCTTTCACGCATCGTGTTCAACGCCTCCGGCATCATCATCAATACCCTCCTCCCCCTCATGCTCACGGGCGGCGCCTGGAACCTCGGAGCCAAGACTGCCTTTATGTTTGTAGGTCACATTCCCGTTGCACTTCCCTGTCGCGTTTCTCCTCTCGCATTACACTAACATCTCCGAGGCTGCATCCAACACGCTCCTCTGGATCTGGTGCCTCTTCCGTCTGCCCGAGACAAAGGACCGCACATTCTACGAAATCGACTGGCTCTTCCAGGAGAGCGGTCTCTCTGCCCGCAAGTGGCGCAAGGCCAAGATCGACGCCTTTGATGAAGGCCACGAGGATACCGTTGCCCAGCACGAAAAGATTGCCGCCGAGCACGTCGAGTAAGTCATACCTCATCTAGGTACTCGGGACTCCGTATATGTTACGAATATGGCCCCCGCGAGGCCTCAACAACAAGCCAGAGACAACACGATCCCGCAACGGAATGGCTGGAAATACGGAGTGGAGCAGGGGCCAATAGGAAGCAACTTCAGATCAGAATGAAATACATGAAGCAGTATGAAGCTGTATGAAGCTCACTAAATACATATGACCGAGGCTTCCTCCTCACTAGATAGTTAGCAGACTCAGTAGCTACCGTTTGTCTGAAATACAACAAGCCTACATGAATCAGTATCCTCGTGCCCTCATCGCATAAAATAACCACAGCCCATACACGTTATTGGGTTCAACTATTGTTAAGCCGTTACACCTGACTGTCCTCCTCAGATGTCGTTCCATAAACGGTTCGGGTCACGTGGGGAAGCACCCCAGGGACTACTTTGTGCACGCGGGCTACAAGAAGGCCGATGTTGGTCTCTATTTAGTGACCAGAGTAGTTTGACGTGAATCGTTCTCTCGTTCTCTAGTCCTTTCAATAACAAGCGGTAGGGTGAAGTAAACCTGCCACAATACTTCGTTTCCCACTTCTGACTCCAGATGTCCACTGCCAGTGAGCCCCACGCTCAGTTCCTACTAAAGTATGCCTTCTCTGTGGCCGGTGGCACCTGTGCCACGTCTACTTGAGAGCCAGCGTCGCATACTTGATAGGTGGGCTTTCGGGGGGTAGTTGGGGCGCAACGCCGATGTTGGGAGGTGCGATTTGCCGTCTGGAACGCGTGAAGAGTTAGTAAAAGTAACAAAAGGGCAAAACGGGCAAAACGGGGAGAGATATATGATATATTCTCCAAGCAGCGCGTTACCAGCAGGAATGACTCACTCAAACCACTCCACCCATTGCTCCTCGGACCACTGGCTTGTGGCGTCGTAGTCCTGCACCCCGTTCACGCACACCGTAGGCTATTGTAAGGCCAGTTAGCGAGTTTCGCTTTCCAAACACAACAAGTGTGTGACCAATGTGTGATGCAGGTCACATAAGATATGTAAGATACTCACCACGGCATAGACACCATTCTGGCGCACAAGACGGGAGAAGTACTTGGTGTCGAAGATGAGAGGGGTCCTATGTTGGCACAGTCAGCGTGTGTGTCAACTGGACAGTTTGGCAGCTGATGCTGATCTGCAGGGGACGCTCACCCTCCGTATCTGAAATCGTTGAGCGGCAGGGTCTCCCTCATGACTTGGGCGCCCTCCTCCTTTGTCATGAGGCCGGCCTTTTCGACAACCTCGCCCGCTATGACACTCAATCGCTCCTTGATCGAGTTGGGCGACTCGTCTTGGACGCGATGATCAAAGAATTCTCTCTGGCGCTCCATGTACTCCCGAAAGCAGTTGAACCATAGCCGCTCGTTGATGGCCGGCTTTGTGCAAAAGGCTCTGCCAAAACCGAGCAGATGCTCGGCCACGTAGCAACCCTGAGGGTGCCAGACATGAGGGGCCAGCCGGAAGAGAAGCCGGACTTGGCCAAAGTACTTGCCGCCTTCGATGACCTCGGGTACGATGGCGTTGGAAATCGTCCGGAGAGCTCTTTTGGATGCGGGACAGATCATCCCCAGATAGATCTCGACGGTCGTGGGACCTTGCCCGAGGACGGTGAACTGGAGATGCGGGGGGCACGCCATGTTTGCTAATGTCACGGGGGATGAAATTGTCAAGAAGAGCAGAGTCTGGTGTCCAGTGTTACAGCACAGTAGGCCGTGTATAAGTATGATCAAGTATATACCTAGCTCCCAGGCAATGCGTGCATTTGTAAAGAGCTCTTTGTAAAGACGAGAAAAAGGTTAGGTCGACAGCCGACCGAAGCGAATCCTCGACCTTTACACCTTACAGCGTAAAAGGTATCGCACGTCACAGTAAGAGTATGTCCAGGAAGCTGGCTCGATGTGTCTATCCCCAAAACGGAGCCGACTTTGGCGCAGGTGGTAGGAGGCGAGCGTGGGACTGGAAAAGTTGGAGAAATCCCCTCGCTTGGGCCCAAGGTTGGCTGAAGCTCTGTAACCGATCGGTTAAACTGTCTCGATTTGACCGAATCTCCGCAGTCTTCGTACCCCACGAACAGTCAATTTGGAGGAGGAATTGTTTACTGAAATATTTACTTGCGTCATGATCTCCTGCACTGGCTTTCTGCTTCAATAAAATACCTAGCCAGCGCATAAAATCTTTGTGTCGGCCTCAAATTTACATTTTGCAGCCCAACAAGCTCAACAACCCCAACAAGCCAAACTCCATCGTCATGTCTCGCGAACTCTTCCCGCCGATGCCCACGTGGTTCAATGGTAAGCTCTCTGGCTGTGATCTAGAATGCCTCTAAAAAGTCTACTCTGCAACTGTACTGACGCAACTGTGTTTGTTTTATCCAGAGGACAATGGCTCCAAGCACGTCGACCTCGACATCTTCCTGACGGCATGGATTGACTCAGACATCATTGGACTCCCAAACGACATCTCCGCCGAGCTCTACCCGCAACCCACGCGTGGCCCCGGCTGCCAGGGCTCGTACCTCTGCCGCCTGCCTCCGGGATATGAGGGAAGCCAAGAGCGCTACCCGGTCCTGTATTGGTTCCACGGCGGCCTCCAGCCGTCGCGCTCGTGCCAATGGGCGCTCCAGTTCTACGGGCGGAAAATGGAGGAGGGCCTGATGCCAAAGTGCATCATTATTGCTCCCCAGGTGAGCTGGAGCTTTCATGACAAGCCAGCCGTCTGAGCCGTCTGAGCCGTCTGAACCGTCTGCGCATCGGTACTAACGACGAGGTAGATACTTCCCCAGGGTCGATACATCGACAACTACGATGGCACCCGCCCGTTGGCAACCATCACCAGCAAGGACCTTGTCAACGCCGTCGACAGGCGCTACCGCACCATCCAGCACAAGTCGGCGCGGTGGATCGAGGGCTTTTCGATGGGAGGGTACGGAACACTGCATGTTGCCTTCACCTTCCCCGAGATCTTCGGAGCGGCCTCGGCCGTGGCGCCTGCCGTTCTCTGGGTCATGGAGGACGAGTCTGCCTGGATGGGCAGGGTCAACTTTGGCAGCAACCGCGACTTCTGGGACCACGCGCACCCGTACTACCTCGCCGGTGCGAACCGCGAACGCGTCGGTGACATGCCTGTCCGGATCTTCTCTGGTGGGGAGGACAACCGTCTGGCCGAGGCCATCCCTCGCCTCGTCAACCGCATGCGCGAGCTCAACTACAACTTGCAGACCAGGGAGGTTCCGGGCGTTGGCCACTACTACCAGAAGATTCTTGGTGGACTCGAGGATGACTTCGCTTGGACGTGGTGGCAGGAGGTTGCCAAGAAGGTTGTCCAGGCTGAGAAGTAGTAAAGTAGTAGACGAATAGAATCGGGTTGTGCGGTTATACCAATTTATCCAGACACTAGGTCGGTGTTTCGTTGCTCTTGAATATATCAGCTCCAAATCGAACGTGAATCTCGCCGTTCAAGCCCATTGCATTGTGTATATTGTTCTACTATATTTGCAGGAGTAGAAGCATGGATATGGGGAGAAATTGCCACTACCATGCCAAAACTTTCTGTAAATGCCATCTTGAATGCCGCAAGGGTATGCATCAGCTACGATTTACATGTGATCACAATCACGCACTCGGAATATCAAGAGGTTCTCATATCGTTCATCAGTGATAAAATTAACTATCTCCCTTGGCCAAAAACCCTCGCATCTCAAGCCAAGCCATGTTATGATCCAGCGATGAAATTATGCAGATAGTCTGTCTTCGAGAGAGGAACCCCCTGGGTCTTCAATATCGTGTACACATTGCCGAGGTGGAAGAAGAAGTCTGGCAGCGCAAAACCCGTCACGTACTTGTGCACAGTGGTGGTCTGTTGCGTCTGCTCCCAGGAGAACATCAGCTCGCGGGTGTCGTCTTTGCCAAAGGCATTGGGGCCACCAGCTCGTTCCAAAATGACAATGGCTTCTGCGATATGCGCTTGTAGATCGTCTAACGTGTCCACAGGGCCCTCGATGTCTGGTATCTCGGCATCGGTGAGGTAGGCGACTGAGTTTTTGGCGACTCTGGCAGCGCCGCGGATTTGGTGGGAGAGCGCCTTCTTGTCCGGAGGGAGGCAGGCACCGGCAAGGTTGGAGGGCGGGATGTTGTTCCTGCTGGCATAGTCGGCCGCCTTGGTGAGGAGGTACGAGAGGGTCTGGAGGCCCGACACGAAGACGGGCACGCTGTATGAATGGCTCGGGACTGGCATTTTGGATGGGTTCTGTTTTGATATGGTGGGAAGTGACTATGACAGGGAAACTCTCATATCATAACAAGAGCTCCAAACCAATTCGCATGCAGCTTCCCCTCGCATGGTCTTAACACCCCGCACATATTCGACGAGAGGGCCGCCATTTCATTTGTCAATTATTGACCCCGAATTAAGGTTCTCCAGATGTTGGCCCAAGCGGTCCAAGCGATATTAGCGACGGAAGCGACGCAAACCGTTGTGGATGGCTTGGATAAAGCGACTCCGCAGTAGGCTGTGGAGTTTTGCTGGAGTGGCGTCAAAAACCCCCTTGTCGTCCCAGGTTTCATTGCACGACGCCTCCTGCCACCAGATGTCACTCTCACCCAGTGTCGCTAACACAAGCATCAGCTACACTTTGGAGCTTCGGCTTTCGACCAGAAGGATCCCAGTACACATACTCTTCGGCATCTATTCAATAGCCTCACCCTGGCGAATGGCCGAGACCATGTATCGGCAATTACTCGCGGCCTACACAGCTTTGGTGTGTAGTCGTTACCAAAGCCCGGATTCTCACGTGTAGTAGCAAATAATCGACATTCACTCACCTCTCGGTGACTGACAGTACAGGATGCGGCTGTTGACTGCTTCCCTCGGTGGTCAACGACCGCCGATAGCCGATGAGTGTAGTTGAGTGTAGACTGCTTTCTAGACATCTGATGTTCTGCCCTGTTTGCCGAGACAAAGTCGAGTGTCATGCCTCCTTTGCTGCGCTGAGGCGAACCACCTGTACTTCTTGACGTGCGATTACATGTATTACTACTGCAGAGGTGGGACGATGGCGCCTGCTCGAGCCCGGTCTGGATCCTTCGCGTCCCATGAATGAGCTTCACATCGAGTTCACATCCGCCGCTTGCTTCCTGCCCTCAGCCAGTCTCCCGACGTCTTCCCAGGCGCGTTGGTATAAAACAAGTGCAATTGAACTTTGTCCGTACCAAGTGCAAACCACGCGTTCAAGTAACATCACCCCCTCACCTCGTGGCCATGAAGGAAGGACCAACATACCGCGTCGAGTTCATTAACGGCGCCTCAAGCTTTGAATTCACGAGCACATCCTCCATACTGCGCCCAGATGACTACCACCCCTCGTCGGCACCTCACATCGTCTCCGCCGCTGTTGCCGATGTGTACGGCAACCCCGACGCCCCAGTCACCATTCGGATCGGCAACGGAGGACTTGGACCCACCGGGCTCTTGAAGGCACTGTGCTCGGCCTATCTTTCCCAGCTATCCCAGCCTGGAAATTCTGGTGCCTCCGATCTAAAGTTCGAGTGGATATGCAACCATAGCCGGCACACCCAGGCCGCGCTTCAGGCCGGCGTTGTGGACGTAGCTCTAACCTACGAGCGCGAGGAGGAGGATAGAGCAGAGAGAGAGGGCTGGAGCCGCCGGGCGGGTGTGCTGTGCCACGACCATTTTGTGCTGGCCGGGCCGAGGAACGACCCAGCAGGCTTGAGGCGGCTGAGAGCAACGACCACCCTCTCGCCGTCTGCAGCCTTCAGGGTCATCGCCGATTCCCGGTCACCGTTCCACACGCGTGGCGACGGGTCGGCGACGATGCACCGTGAGCAATCGCTGTGGTCTGCTGCTGGCGTGTCACCACATGGCGGAGATTGGTATAAGAGGCTTCCGTGCACGCCGCTTGAGGCACTCCGGACGGCGGACGCCGAGGGCGCCTACCTCCTGACAGACCGGGCGACGGTCCTGTTAGCCTATCACACCGGCGAGGTACGCGACTTGGACGTCTTTTTCGAAGGCGCCGAGGAGCTTCTCAGCCCGTGCAGCATCCTTTTGCGGTCGGACGAGACGCGGAAGGAGGTGCTGGGCTTCGTGAAGTGGCTGGGAGGACAGGATGCTCAGGCAATCGTCGAGCAGTACGGGAGGGGCTGGGAGGCCGGCATTCCCCTCTTCACGCCAATATCTCAGGCTGAGGTTGCTCCAGACGATGAGTTTGCACACCAGCAACGCGGGAGGCGTGGCCCGCCTGGTGCGTCTTTCCATAGATCTAAGTTGTAAGGTCCGTAGAAAATTCATACTTCTCAAGATATGGCTCGTGGCATGTTGCCGTAAACGACTTGTGCTGTACCTTTCCAGAACAAGAACCAGTAGGGACTTCTGATGAATACCAACGAAAAGTCTAAATCCGTGCCAAAAGATTACCTTTTTAAGTTACTGTATCTCAACAAAAAAATGCTTTCAAGTGATGAGACCAATCTATTCATGTTCTCGACCGATGTTCTGTATTTGTGAGAGGTTAAAATTCATTGTTAAGATTTATGGCGAATATTTACTTAATAATGAATAAATTATTTTTCCAATAATTAAATGTAATAATATCCCCACGTTAACAAGATATGTCTTATTTATTTGCAGCATGAGGCCTTTGGGTATATTCGGATTCAGATTGTTGCTGTTATCGTCTTGAAGCGGAGTGCGAGTCCATGGAGCGAGGTCATGATATTGTCGTAGCAATGAAAAAAGTCCTCGGTGTTCAAATGTTTCTGGACGACGTGATCATACTTCATCTACATAAGCACATCGACAATCTCGTCGAGGACGGCTCCTGTTTCCTCTGGCCCCGGGAACAATCCTGCTCATGCTGGCCCACTCGCCGTGGTGGGTGCGGCGGGAGTGGCGGATGTGCTGAACCCAAAACCGAAACCGAATCAATCCTTGCGGCCCTCTTATGTGTTGGGGGCAGGTTTCAGCGCCTGCGGAAGGATGAATGAGGCACAACTTTAAACTAATCATATTACAGGATTTAAAACTAACAAACACCCAATAAATCAAGAAAGAAACAATCGCCGTTTTTTAATACATCCTCGTCTCGTCCCAATCGAACCAGTCTACACCAACAAATGGTGAAGTAATGATATTGAAATTCACCCCACCACCGTCAAGCCCACCAACAGGCACAGAGTTTGCTGTGAATGTCGAGGCCGTATTGAAGGACGTTAAGCTGGGTGCCTGTCGGGTACTTGCCGACAAGGCTATGGACTCTGTATCATCTCCTGTTGAATGAATTTGATTCTGCCACGGATACTGGTTGACACAAGCTCCGATCCTCCGTCTCGCCTGAAGAGTGGCAATCCATGGCGGGATTTGAGGAACGCGTTGCAGTTGCTGTATACCGTCCTGTACAGCTTCATTGATACCTGTGTTATCGGTAGCTGGTGTGTTCAAGTGGGCTTCTCTAACAGTCCACGCCTTGATGGTCAGATCTCCAATGACTAAATACTCGGGCCGATCAGCTTCAATGGTGGAGAACTCTGGATGATGGGCGTGCAGTGTTTCAATACCCTGCCAAGCTGCCTGAACATCGTCATCCCATTCATCGGCCGAGCGTAGCGAAGCCATGATCTTCAGGACAAAAATAGGCGAGCCCCAGGGAAACCAGAAATGAACATGCCACAGAAAGCCGGAAAGGGAAGGGGTCTCATGGATGAGATTGTCATACGAGATTGTGCGAGCAGCTGTGGTGAGGATCTGTTTGTGAAACGACTTTCGTGATGAATCAGAGCTCGGGGGAGACTGTCCTCTGTGCCCCATCTGTCGCAGCTTGCACAGGAGAGATCGTGCCACGGTTGTTGTCAGCAGGTGAAGAGGCACGACTGGGTCACAGAACCGTATGAAATTGTCTTCGAGGTACCGTTCCAGATCCGAGACGGTGGTGATGTGGCTGTTGCTCGGTGTTGACCCAGAACCAATGCCCTTGCCACCATGGTCTGCACGCTCAACACGTGGATCGCGCCGTTGCAGTAAACGGACCGTCTCGTACTCGATGAGGCAGAGCATCATGTCTGACGCGCCCGCACCACTCTTCGGGGGCACCGTCATCCCGGGTGTCAGTGCCGAGTCGTTGACGTTGCATGGAAGCTGTGTGTTGGTCGAGAGGGGCAGGCTGCTCTCTGCACCCATGACCTCCGTGATGCGTGCGTCGAGGGAGACAATGTACCACCAAAGTCGACGACGCATTTCGGTATCAAACGGGGACAGGGCTAGAGCAGCACCGTCTCGATGAAGGCCCTGTGCCTGAGCCAAGCGGACAGCGGTGCCAAGCATGACCCACAACGAGGGCGAATCCGTCGTGTGGAGCATGGACGTCTCGAGGAGGTGTTAGAGAAGCACAAATGCATAGTGGTATGATGATAGAGGGGGCACCGTTGCTTACCAACAGCAGTACAAATGCACGTAAAAGATCCAGGTTCGGGAGACGAAGAAAGGAACACGCGGTCAAGGCATAACGTGTTGCCGATTGGACTGACTTAAGCAACGCAGACTTGCTTTCTGCACCGAATAGTCTGTGGCAGTCATCGTCCTTGAGGGATGCCACAGCACAGGCGCAGATGGCAAATTTGAGTGCATCTTTGGCCGTTGTGATGCAAGCCGGCGGATTAGAAGACGCCACACAGCACACATCGTCAGCGCTGTTGTTAATCACTTCGTCCATCGTGGTCGGGGCATGCAATATCATAGTGACGGGGTGGACGTTCTGTTTGAAAATGGACCAGTACTGGAGCATTTCCGTGTGCGCAGGGTGCTGAAATTCTGTCCGGGTATTTTGCGTCTCCGTCGCTGCGTCTGGCATTCCTGCAAGAAAAGCTGGCAGTTCTGTATCCTCATGTGCCCTTGGCGGCTGACGCCAGCCAGGAGGTGGCCCCTGCTTGTACTGTTGCCTTTTAGTGGGCAAAATCCATAACGTAGATGAACTGCGTAAATGGCCTAGATGCACATACCTGCTGGCCCAGGAGACCGATGAGTGCATGTTCGTAGTATCGATTGCCACCGTATTCCGAGATCAAGATGCCGTGTTGTCGAGGGAATAGCGATGTTTGTGGTTCGTTATCAGACGGCAGATTTCTTGTCGCGGCTACTTGGATGTCATTGGGCGTGCGGGCTTCGCCATCGACAGAGCCATCGTATCCGTCGTCCGCTTTCCCATCGCCGCTGGCGTGAGCATGGAGGTTTGTGTTGGTGTTGGTCGCATCGCTGCTGTCCACAGCGTGCACCGTGGCTGTTGTCTCCTCGAATGGCTCAAAGGAGACTCCGGCACGGCGAAGCACAGCCTCGTGGTCGCGTAGCTTGTCAACAAGAGCCTGGTTTGCGGCAGCACGAGTGATCTCGACAATTTTCCGCTTGCGTCGTTGTGGTGGAGGTGTGTTGCGGTAAGAGCACTGGAGATGGGACTTTGAGCACGCAAGACAAGGATGGCGTTTGTCGCACTTGACCTTGCGCTGAACACAGGTGGCGCAGGCATGAGGATACAGCTGCACTTGCTGCTGTCGGACTGGCGCTGGCGACGACTCCGTCGACGCAGGTGACAGCTGAGATTGGATCATCGGTGTCAATTGAGAGGTGAAGCTCGGCAGTGATTCGGGTAGTGGACGTCAACAGGAACCGAAATTTGTCGTCAGCTTGTCTCGGGCTGTCGATGCATCTTAAATTCGGGGACAGGCGACCCGGCGTCCGGCTAGCAGAGACGATTTCTCTCCACAATGCAGACTTCTCGCGCAGTTCCCCTCACGCTGCAGGTGGAGACACAACACCGCACTATGGACCCCATGGGGCAAACGAAGCAAACAGTCTAGACCGTGTACAGCATGTTCACTCCTGATTTGAACAGATACTTGCGTACCCTCGGCCGAGGTGCTCGGCCGCCACTTTACATTGTCGGGATGCTGGTGGAATTTGTCACGTGCGCTGTAAGCAATACTTGGCTTGATATTAGGGATACATGCCACTGTTAAGGCAACATTTGTTAAATAAAATCGCTAGATAAATTGACCAACATCCAGGACTGGAGAAATAAAAATATCCGTGACACAGTACAATGTCGTGATAAGGTGGCCACAAATAAAGAATAGAAACTGCACCAGCAACGTATGGCAGTAAAAGACACAGAAAGACCCAAACGGTGGGTTGCCTAGGAATCTTGGCAGACTCTTAAGCATCCTTCTTCCGAGGAGTGGAGCCCTTGGCAGTTCTTTGGTTCAAAATTCCCGACCACTTTACTCATCGTTTTGCTTGTCCATCTCGTCGTGCTTGCTATGTTCATGTCCGTACTGGCCCGTGCAGATGGCGTCTTTGAATCTACGTGCAGGGATGCGTCGCTCAAAGAGCTCGTCCAGCTGGCTGAAGCTGCGACCAGTGATGTCGGGGATCCAGAGGTACGTGAAGATGCAGCAGACGACGCCGATACCGAAAAACATGTAGCCCGTCTTGGGCCCGATGGCGGTCAGCTCAAAGGGAATGACAATATTCGTGATTGTGCCGATAATGGCGTTGCAGCCGACAGCGAGGGTAGCCGTTTTGGCGCGGAGACGGGCCGAAGCGGTCTCGCCGCAATACGCCCACCCAGCCACGCCTGGGCCAATGGTGACGGCCGCGTTAAACAGGGCCACAAAGGCGACATAGGCACCGCCAGCACTCGCATTAGTTGTGTTCGTGGCAGAGTCAATGATACCAATGGCCACTGCCAGGGAGGAAATGTTAGAAAATAATGAACATGGAGGGGGACAGTTTGGTTGGCAGAACGTACACATGGACAGGGTTATGCCTGACACACCCCAGAACACGAGGTGCCAGCGTCCGACACTCTTCATCTCAATAAGAAAGAATGCAATGACCGCCGAGACGAGACCGACAACAGACACAATAACGCTGCCAAAGAGGGAGTTGGACAGCCCAGCAATACCGAAGAAGTCTGTACTGTCAGCGACCGTTGTTCATGATTCCGGATTATTTCGCATTCTGGCATCCTGGTATCAAATGTCCACTTACAGGTAGAGTACGACTGAATCAGCTGGTTACCAACAAGCTGTTGAGCCAGCGACGGGAAAAGTGCCGAGAACGTGCGCTGGAGGTTTGCTCCCTTAAGACATTCCCAGTACGTGGCATCGCGACTCGAAGCCTGGTCATCGCTCTCTTTAAGGACGGTATACTGCAGCTCGTGGCAGAGTCGGTCGACCTCCTCGTCGGTCTTGTTGGGGTGAAGACACTTGAGACTGCGTCGGGCATCTGTAACCCGGTTCTTGAGCACGTACCAGTACGGCGACTCGGGCATCAGCAGCAGCATGCCTACAAGGGCCACCGTGGGTGCAGCCAGGCCAACATACAGGGGCACCTTCCAGCCACGGTCATCGAAGGGGTTGGCACCGTAGGCCTGGTTTGCACCATACGTGACAACGGTGCCAATGAGACTGCCGAGGGAGACTGGGGTGTGTCAGCACTGCATCAAAGGCGTGTGTTTGTGAAAAGAGTCGTGGCTTCGACACTCACGGTTGAAGGCAAACATGCCAATGGAGATGCCACGAATTTCGCGTGGCGTGATTTCGGCAACGTAGGTCGGGACGACGACCTGCATAATGCCAGTCGCCGAGCCCATGATGATCTTGGCGCCGAGGTAGTCGTATTTGTTGTTGGAGAGGATCTCGGTCATGACGCCGAGGTACACGTTGAGACACATGAGATACACGCACCAGGTCCGGCCAAACCGATCGGCAAACCAGCCAGCAAAGATCTGGCCGAGGAACTGCATCAGGCCAAAAAGGCCGCCCCAGAGCGACATCGTGTTGTCGGCCACGGCATACGTACCCGTCGCCTCGTCGTAGGAGCCCATAGTCCGGCAGAACGCCTGGACACCGACGAGGCCACCAAGCAGGGCATATTCAAGGCCCAGGATGACGCCGTTAAGCTGCACCACGAAGATGGTGGCGCACGCCCGCAGATTGCCCTTGATGACTTGCCATGGGGGACTTCCTTCGCCGAGGGTGTCCAGTTGTGCCTGCTCAAAGTCGTTGCGGTTGAGCACGACGCCAGCCGACTGTCCGGCTTCTTCGACGTGAGCCGATGCGTTCTTCGCTGTGTCCATGTCTTTCATGGTGGTGAATGATTGCTGTGTTGTTGCCGATGCTTATCTTCGAGTACTGGGTGTCGATTCAGATCACAGACAAAGATGACCGTCTGGGGAACCCCATGGGGGACGAATAGTGGAGCTCATATATGTCTACGAGCTGCTGCACGAGTGTCGCGTGGCCATGATCGACGAATCTGCACCGTGGCAGGGAACTACGGTGCAGCTGGGCCGTGCTTGTCTGGAGTCTGATGTTTTCGTCTTGTTTTCGGGTGTTTCTTTCTTGCCCGGGCTTTGTTACATTGACTGTTCCTTGACTATTCCTCTCCACTTTCGTAGTGCAACCTCCGGGTGGCTAGCGGATTTCGGGTGGCAGACGCCCGGGCAGCGAACACTGACATTGCACCCGGACCGAAGCCTGGTGAGGTACACATTGGTCACTTAATTTGACCCGAACTGATCCCGAATTGGAGCGATTTGTCACGCGATTAATTTACAGAGTATGGCCCTTTCAAAGATTGTTCAAAAGACATGATTCCACTGCCTTATTCGGACGTAAGCAGCTTCGGGTGGAGTTGAGTATCGACCGAGTAGGCCCGAGCATGAGTGGTATTTTGGGTTTCTATTGCAAAGTCTCTTTGGCCACTTCAGCTCAGCATCTACCCCAATTTCTCCACTATTCACAGAGGTGACGTACGTCAAAGAGTTCTCGTTATTATTTCAGGTGCAATATCTTCATACGACATCTCTTAACTCTCCAACAATCCGGCTGGTTCTTTTTTTTTTGAAACGATCTTGTCATATTATTTTCCCACGCAATCCACATTCCCATCACTCAAGAATATCACACACCACGACAAAATGGCACCACTTCTTCCCGTCCGTGTGTCGACCGGCCTTCTCCAGGGCTCGCTCTCCGAGTACGACGACAGCATTGCCGTCTACAAGGGCATTCCCTATGCTGCATCAACCGCCGGCGAGAACCGGTGGCGCGCTCCTCAGCCGCGTGCATCCTGGGAAGGTGTTCGCCACGCCGACAGCTATGGCCCACCGTGCCCGCAAGTGCCGTTTGGTCCCATGAACATTCTGCCCACGCAAGACGAGGACTGTCTGTCTCTCAACATCTGGACACCGGCCAAGACCGCGACCGATGCTGCCAGCTCTGAAGGTACGCCTCTTCCTGTCTTTGTGTGGATCTACGGCGGCCGCTTCATTGCCGGGTCTGGCTCCGAGCTTGCCTATGAAGGCACGGGCTTGGCCAGCAAAGGCGTTGTTGTTGTCACGCTCAACTACCGCGTCGGCATCCTGGGCTTCCTGTCGCACCCAGAGCTCGATGCCGAGTCTGGCCACAGTGCGTCTGGAAACTACGGCATCCTCGACCAGATTGCTGCCCTCAAGTGGGTCCAGGAGAATATATCTGCTTTCGGTGGTGATCCTTCTTCTGTCACGATCGGCGGACAGTCCGCAGGTGGCGCCTCCACGGGCATCCACGTGCTGTCCCCGCTGTCCCATGGTCTCTTCCACCGTGCCATTCCCCAGTCTGGCCAGCGGTACCCGCGGGATCCCCTCCTGAGCGGTCTTGCACCTGCGTATCGATCGAAAGAAAAGGCCACCCGGCAGGGCATAGCAACAGTCGCCGAGAAGGGTGCTGCGAGCATTGCAGACCTCCGCAAGCTACCACTCGATATTTTACTCCAGGGCAACAACAAGAACGACGATGTCTGGGGCAATCCCCCATTTTACCGCCCTTGCATCGACGGCTGGGTCCTGCCAGCCACCTTTGAAGAGTGTCTCCGCCGCGGCATCCAGGCAGATGTCCCCATTCTCACCGGCCACAATGCGGACGAGGGCGGGACATATGCCGATCCCGAGTTCAACGAAGACGACCTGAAGTCCTGCGCAGAGCAAAAGTACGGTGCCCTTGCCGGTCGCTTCCTTGAGCTGTACCCGCGTGGCAACGGTGTCGACGCGCGCGATGCGTGGAACCAGGCCGCTCGTGACAACTCGTGTGTGACAACTGCACTCTGGGCCAAAGAGTTCCATGGTCAGGCTGCCAGTCCCGTCTATGGCTATCTGTACACCCATGCTCCCCCTGCCCGCCAGGGTGGCCCCGACGCGCCCCCGTCTCGCCAGGCCATTGGTGCTGCAGCGCCGGAGAACAATGCGCCGAAGCTGCGTATCTATGAAAAGGCAGTGCCGCGTTCCGAATACACGTACAGCAAGATCGGGCCTGGTGCACGCTACGGTGCGTTTCATGGCGCAGAGATCCCCTTCGTACTCAACAATCTCTACGCCCAGGACGGCTACCCATATGGCGAGGCTGATCATGAAGTTGCAGCGGTCATGTCAAGCTATTGGGCCAATTTTATCAAGACGGGAAACCCCAACGGTGCGGGCCTTGCAGAGTTTACCACCATCACCGACGACACAATCATGCGCCTTGGACGCGATTGCTACCCGATCCCCCTAGCTGATAGCCCTGAGAGGATTGCTTTCTGGAAGGAACACCTTAAAGCCCAAAAGCCCTGGTGAGATTCGAGGGGTGGCGAGGATTGTTTAAATAAATTATGCGACTTGAAATATTGTGTTGTTTTTTGCTACGTATATAAGTTGATCTAGAATTATGGTTAATTTCTGTCATATATTTTTTTAAATAAAATAAAGTAAATAATTATGGATTATTGTTTTCATAATTTTTAACATAACCTTATTGTAATCATTATTTGCCTTTCTCGGCCAGTCCTGGCTATTGGCGACTAACTATACAGAACCCTCCTGGAAAAAAAACTAGGACAGATCTAAGTGGGTGTGTGTTATAAAGCCACTTTCCTAAGGGTAAGAGTCTCTACCCGATGATCAGTCTAGGGGAGGGATTTCTTGTTCTGGTAAACAGTAATAAGATGCAACGGCTAAATAATAGTCAATACGTGTGAGAGGTACTCGTGCCACGCCCCACTTTTTATGGTCACTCGAAAAACTCGCACCAACAAGTTGGTGCTGGACACCATTTGGGCCGGACACCGTTTGGGCCACC
>JANSLP010000373.1:0-30249 GCA_029298735.1 Ophiostoma sp. CBS 140.51
AAAAACAGAAGAAGCTGGTTGAAAATGTCTTGCATTTATTACTTTAAACTTGTTCTAATATTACACGATTTAAACTTCCATATTCCCATTTCCCATAACTGTCCCGTATCCGGTTCTACCTTTCTCTTCTCGTAATTCCCATTTTCCCATCGCAAAGAAGCAGCAAAGAGCAAAAACAAATGCATATTCTTGACCTTGGCCCTCGGTGCCGTATCCCATTCCCATCGGTTGCCCGTTGTTCTTTTGTAAATTTCCATTGCCGTCCTTTCGTGTCTTCTTCGGTCGCCGTCTTGAAAATATCCCAGTCCCATGCATGATCGCAGAAAATAACATGTAAAGTGAAAGAAAGAAACAAAAAGCAGCGCAAGAAGTATGATCGAGATCATGAGTAGCAGAAAAGAAGAAAGAGATGTCGAAACTCAGACCCGTCCCATAAAATAAACGTAACATAACATAAGCGAAAGAAAGAGAACATAAAAAGTAGAGTCGTAAAGAGCAACTCGAAACCAGCGAGAATGCAGTACTGCAGCGCCAGAAAAGTCAGTAGTACTGCTGCGGGGGCGCAAAGGGTGTAAAGTTGGATAGGACGCCCTGGTCCACAAATGCGCACTTGAACTCATCAAATAGCTCATTGTAAGGCAGATTCTTGACGAGGATGATCTCGTGCATGTAGAGCATCAGACCGCAGAGATCAAAGGTGTCGTTCTCGAGCGATGCAGGGCTCATGAAGCGGTACTTGAGAGCGCACAAAAAATGGAAGCGCGTAACGTCAATGGGTCGCTTCCAGGTATCGTCAAGGGCCCGCTCGACAGATTGGAGGATCTCGTGGATAATGTTGCGACGGATATCGTAGAGTGAGCCTGTAAATAAAACTGTCAGTCTAATTAATCAGAAGAGGAAAGAATCAAATCTCAGCTGGCACGCACAGATAGCATCGCTGAGCACGTAGGGAAGGTATGGTGCGACAGTGCCCAGCATGTGCACAGAGGCGGCAATGTCCTCGCCGGTGAAGTTGAGCGCCAAAAAGTCCCTGAACATGTGGAAGAGGTCGGCATTGCTTGCAAGTGTCGAGACATGAAGGCCAAAAAGCGTGTCCTCCAGGGACGAGACCTCTGCATTCAGCAGCGCCCAGCGGATGCAGTCGTCGATGCGAGGACCTGCCCCGCCAAACCGATCGGCGAGCTCGACGGCGCTGGAAAGCGTCTGCATGTCCAAGTACTCAATTGAAGCCTCCGTGGTCGGGTAGTGGATCTGGTCGAGGAGCCACTTGGCAGCATACTTGACGGTGTCGAGGTCGGAGTTGACACGGATGTTGATGGGCTCGTTGGGGTAGAGCTGTCTGTCTAACAAAGCGTCCCAGCCAGGCATGGTGTTTGCCATGGCCAGGTCGCAAACTTGAAGGTCAATGACACCTTGGAAGCGACCGGGAAAATAGTGTAGACCGCTGTGGTGGGCGGCGTCGTGGATGACCCGGACACGCATATCGGCGCAGCCGAAGTTGCCTGCATGGCGAGTCCGGGTACAGCGGTGGTTGGCAGGTCCTCTTTTAAACTTGAAGCGACTGTGTTTGTCAGTTTGGGCGTAGGCGGCAACTAGGTTGAGAATGGGGGGAGTGCATACGGGTATGGAATTGAAGTTGGCATGGTCAGTGGTACTTGGTGGCTTGTCGCTCTTGGATCGTGATGTTGCGCCGGCGCAATTGGAGCACTGGAATTGAACTCTGTCCAGCTCTCAGCTGGCTGCCCATGAGGAGTCTGGGTGAAAAGGTCCCATTGCACCGGGAGTTCTCGTGAAGGGCCATGGTCCGACTCTGGGGTGCACCAAGAGTCAATATCTGATTGACCTGTCCTGTCTACATCTGCTTGAATTGATGACAAGGTAGTATCAGAAGAAGACATTGTTGTTTGAGTGCTGGAAATGGCACCTTGTGTTTGTGACGAAGAGCTGGGCTGGCTTGCGGTTGTTGCGGAGGTGTTGTCTTGCGCAAGAGCCAGGATCTTCTCGTGAGCTTCGCGGAAGAGAGGTTTGATTTCTGGCGCCTTGTCCTTCAGCTCTTTCCGTGAAAATATACCGACACGCTTTGGCTTGATGGATGGCAGTCTGACCTCGTAGTCAAAGTTGTCTGGTGTGCGATTTTGTCTGCTGCGTACTGGAGGAAAGTAGATGTTAGAATTGAAGTGTTCAAAGTCAATCAAAAGAAGATGAGTACTTACCGTCGTCCCAGATTGAAGGCTCGCTCACCTCGAACGTGTCAAACGCCCAGTCTGTATCTGGCGTGTGGATGATGGGGTCTGACACCGGGGACGAGCTGAGTTGATGCTCCTGGCACAACATCTTGAAGAAACAAAAAGAAGAAGAAACGAAACCGAAACGAAAATAAAATATAAATCAGAAAAGAGAAACAAAAAATCAAGGAATATCGCTGAAAATGACAGAAAAGACAGAACAGATTGATTTGGTAGAAGCGGCGCAAAGCAGAAAAACGAAAGAGAAAAGAAACAGAAAACGAGGATGCGCCGTGGTCTGAGAAAAGTCTGATAAATAGCGAGAAGTAAGGTCTAGCTGCGAAAGTGCAATAATAGTGTGCATGCGCCAGTGAGCTGGTTTCCCGGCAGTTTGCTGTAAGGTTGACCGAGTGATAAGGTGAAGGAAAGTTGAGACGAATCTGAAGAAAACCCGAAAATGACGACAAAGTCCCCCGGCAGCAAGTTCAGGTAGATGGCAGGAAAATGAACGGAAAGAAACCCACGAGAACAATGATGTATGAATAGAAACCCGGAAGAAGGAACAACCTGCATCTATGGGAAGAAAATGGAAAAGGGAAAGAAAAAAACGCGACTGGAAACCCGAAATGGCGCAATTGAATGATGACGAGAGCGTAAACGAGAAGCGCAACCCGGAAAGAAAGCTGAAAGAGAACAACGAGAAACCCAGAACGACAAAACGCCCGAAAACTAAACGAAATCAGAAGAGAAAGAAGGAAGAAAAATCTCCGTGGAATCAGAGCGCCGCGATGCTAAGAAGAAACGTAAAGCTGAACGGCGAATATCTTGGTGGTAAGAGTTGGCCTTCGATGGTAGCGTATCGAGTTGATCACATCATTGATGGTCGTGACGAGGCAGATGGCGGGCAAAATGGCAAGGAAGATGATCGAGGAGAGGAGAATTGGCTGCAGAAAAAAAGAAGAAGAGAAAGGAAGAAGAACAGTTTCTATTTTGGAATTTTGGGCGGGAAAGACGCGAGAAAAGGGGCAACGCGATCAGAGAAACCCCCAGAAACTGGATCAAGAAGGTGCGCGGGGTGTAGTTGCCGTTTTGGGAAGTAAGTGAGGGTGGCTCCTTCCCTTCGTGGTTCTGCAACGGGTGCACGACGCGAAAAACGTGCTCGTTGGCACGCGTTGCATCTATACACCGAGAATAAGCATCGAAGCTTGTTCTATGTGTCATCCCATTCAATTCCAGTCTTATTCACAGTGTCTGCAGCATCACAGCATCACCAAGGTGCTTTCCTCTCTACCAAAGTCGACTTGACGTCAGGGGTATCACGTGATTGTAAACACCGACGGGATGACGGAGTTGACCGAAGGAATTGGCCTAGAAATTGCACGTCGTCAGCGACTGAATAGCCTCGAAATCCTTCTTTCCTGGTCATTTTGCAAACTCACACAAAACACATAGGGGCGGTCAAAACTCGGTCAATTGACATCTTCTACTGTCAAGCACCCTCTAGAAATGCCACTGCCACGATTTCCAGGCTTCGGCCGCCTGTTTTCGGCGCCGGCGGCGTTCGCAAGGACGGGCCCTCGCTTCACATTTGCGCCTTGGCGCCCGACCACTTCTGTGAGAAGCAATAACCTCCGGCCACGACGGACGGTCCGCAACTACACCACGGAGCCGCCACCACCACCAAAGGGGTCGCCCTCCTCCCGCCTGGACCGCATTCTGTCGCGCCTCCCCAAGTCGCTGCAAAAATACACGCGCCGCCTCAAGGACGCGCCCGTCCAGCATGTCGTCGCCTTTCTGATCTTGCACGAGCTGACGGCGATTGTGCCCATCGTCGGTCTGTTTGGCTTCTTTCACTGGACCGGCATGGGCGGCGCCGCGAGCGGTAGTGGTATCCTGGACTACATGATGAGCCACTTTGGCGGGTATGTGGTGGACGGCGTGCGGCGGTTTGAAAAGTATTTCCGACGCAAGGGGTGGTTCGGTTTTGGCAAGGGGGACAAGGAAGGTGAAGAGGGACAGGATGGCGAGGTGGCTACGACAACCGACGCGGTGATGAGAAAGTGGACGAGCGCGGAGAGCAAGTACCGGATTGTGGTGGAGATTGGGCTGGCGTACAGCATCACCAAGGTGCTGTTGCCATTGCGGCTGGCATTGAGTCTGTGGGCGACACCGTGGTTTGCGGGTGTCATTACACGGCTGCGTGCTTTGAGACGACCGAAGGTGTAGGTGGAGAGGTGTCTACACAGCGGTGTCTACATATCGTACCATCTACGAGCATACATGTACATAACGAACAACACGAGCATTTGTTTTCTGGACCACAGTTTTTTGTGCCTTTTTGTAGGCTACTTTTTTTTATTTGCTGTCAATACAGCCTTCTATTTTGTTCTTTTTCTTTGAGTGGGCGGGGCGCTGTCTATACAGACATCACGCACGAGCCCCTGCGGTCAATTTCTTGTGGGAAGAGACGACATTTACTCGTAGATCCAGTCGTGCTGGGACGACTTGTAGGAGATGACATCGCCCTCCTTGAACCACAGAGCAATCTCCTTCTTGGCGTTCTCGACGCTGTCGGAGCCGTGGCAGACGTTGCGGCCAGTGACAATGGCAAAGTCACCGCGGATGGTGCCGGGCTGCGAGGCCAGGGGGTTGGTGGCACCGAGCAGGACACGGCCGGTCTTGACGGCGTCAAGGCCCTCCCAGACCATGGCGACGATGGGGCCGCTCAGCATGTAGGAGATGAGGCTGGGGAAGAAGGGCTTGTCCTTGAGGTCGGCGTCTGCAAACAGTGCGGTTAGTATTCATGTTTAAAGGGGTGTAAAGGGGTGTGGTTGGGCTCGTTGGCTTGTCGAGGGGACATACAGTGAGCCTCGAGGTGCTCCTTGGAGGGGGAGACCAGCTTGATAGCGGCCAGCTTGTAGCTGTGGAAGAGAAGTTAGCATTTTGTCGTCTGAACGAGAGGCATTGAGCCATGAAAAGAATGAAGATGTAAACATACCCACGCTGCTCGAAGCGCTGGATGATGGGGCCGACCAGGCCGCGCTGAAGAGAGAAGAAATGTTAGGTATATGGACGATGAGGGGTAGACGTCGAGAAAGTCGAGATCAAATTGTCGTCGGGAGATTGTCGTCACGAACCTGGACGCCATCGGGCTTAATAGCAATGAAGCTGGGAAGAGTTAGCAGGTGTTCGATATGTTCGCGATGTTCATCGTCTTTTTTGGAACCCAATTGGGCCACGTGAAGAAGCTGTCCAGATCTTCAGATCTCGAACATTTCTCCAATGCCGCAGCACCAAGAAAAACTCCAAAAAGGAATTGAAAAGATTGAATAGCTTAAAGAAAAACTCACGTCTGCTCAGTAGCCATTTTGTTTGGTGGGGGTGGTTGGACACGGGGTGGTGTTTCTGGTGGTGGTTTGGAGGATGGTTGAAGATGCAAGAGGGAAGAGGAGGAAGAAGAACTTTGCTCGACGGAGGGAACAAAAGAGACAACTGATATTTGATTTTCCTGGTAGTAGTGGTACTGGTAGACGAGGGCGAGCAGGAGGGCAACGATGGCCAGCAGCGAAAACGACAGTGGTGGGGTTAAAATTTGCGGTGTCCGATGGTGGGGCAGTCTTTCACGTTCGAGTTCGCGCTGTTGTAGGTGCTGCTGGCGCTGGCTTTCGTCGGCCGTCGTAGTGGGGCTACTGGGCGCCATTGAGAATTTTAGGTGGCAAATGGGAAAAGAAGGAAAAGAGCGGCAGAGCCAGATTGTACCAGGGAGATTGTTGGTGTTGCTGAGCGCGGTGCAGGAACGGGACTGCCACAGCTCGTTCGATTGGGCAATCGAGAAGAGGGATAATAGCTGTCGCCAGGGGAAAGAAGCATAAAATAAAAATAAAAAAGAGAGAAAATTAGAGAGCAATTGAAGATGCAGTAATGTTGCAAAAGAACAAGACAATATGCGCTTTCCGCGAGAAGTCAAAGATAAATGCAGCTGGGTATCGTAGTAGTAGACAATTAAAAAGACGGTGCACTCAAAAGGAAATGTTAAGAAAGACAGCAAGCCGCAATGTTGACCCCTTCTCGTTATTGACTTTTTGGAAGAGGCCATCTGGCGATTGGCGATAACAGGCGATATGACCCCGATAGATGCAACAAGCCTATCAATGCGCAGCAACATGCAACTAACCGCAACACCAAATTACCTATTTTGCACTAGCTCCACCCGCTGGTTGCCCCGTCTTTGGGGCGCTCCTCGCCCATTCCTATTTAGGCTTTTGGAAACGGACAGCTTGGAGCTTCCAACAGCCAACTACAACTCCCAGAGTCCCCCTTTGGATTTTGGTCAAGTCAACAACGACCATCTGTCGTCGTACGCACAACCAATTGTCCATCTCGACGACGACGCGACAACACGAGACGATCTCGAGTCTCATCAACGACCAACGATTTTTTTTATCCTTTTCAACCTCCCTTTCCACCAAACCGCACATCTGCCGGCAGTGTTCTGTCAGCGTGTCGTCTTCTCGACATGCGCTCTTCCACATTGACATGGGCCTCGAGCCTGTGTCTCCTGTCGGCCCTCACGTCGCTGACATCGCCAGTCTGTATGTCATAGTTTTTCCCATTCTGCTTTTATTCGTTACACTCCCTAATGTCACCCCCCTAACTCCTCCAGTGGCCGTCAAGGAACACGACTTCAAGAAGTGCGATCAGTCTGGCTTCTGCAAGCGCAACCGCGCCTATGCCGACTCCGCCGCGGCCACCGGGTCGTCGTGGACCTCTCCCTACAACATCCTGCCCGAGTCCGCCTCTATCAAGGACGGCCAGTTCCAGGCTGTCATCCTCAAGACGATCAACGACAAGGGCGAGACGGTGCGTCTGCCCATTACTGTCTCCTTCACGCAGGCCGGCGTGGCCCGTGTGACCGTCGACGAGGAGCGCCGCCAGAACAAGGACATTGAGCTGCGCCACAACAGTGCTGCACGCAAGGAGCGGTACAATGAGGCCGAGAAGCTGGTCATTGTTGGCGGCCTCGAGCTCGACAAGACGGCCAAGGCGGTCGGCGAGGACAGCACCAGCAGCACCACCGTCCAGTACGGCCCCGACGGCCAGTTCGAGGCCTACATCCAGTACAGCCCCTTTAGCGTCGAGTTCAAGCGCGACGGTGCCACCGAAATCAAGTTCAACGACCGCGGCCTGCTCAACATGGAACACTGGCGCCCCAAGGTCGATGCTCCCGAGCCCAAGGAGGGCGAGGAGGCTGTCTCTCCCCCGGCCGAGGAGGCTACCTGGTGGGAGGAGACTTTTGGTGGCAACACGGACACTAAGCCGCGTGGTCCCGAGAGCATTGGTCTCGACATCTCGTTTGTCGGCTACAACCACGTCTTTGGTATCCCATCGCACGCGGGCCCGCTCTCGCTCAAGGAGACCCGTGGCGGCGACGGCAACTACAACGAGCCTTACCGCATGTACAATCTGGACGTCTTCGAGTACATTCTCGACAGCCCCATGACCCTGTATGGCTCTATCCCCTTTATGCAGGCCCACCGCCAGGACTCGACCGTCGGTGTCTTTTGGCTCAACGCCGCCGAGACCTGGGTCGACATCACCAAGCAGAAGATCAAGGGTAACCCCTTGGCTCTGGGCGCCGGCGCCACGACCAACACCAACACCCACTGGATCTCCGAGAGCGGTCTTCTGGACGTCTTTGTGTTTTTGGGTCCGACCACCCAGGATATCCTGCAAAAGTACGGCGAGCTCACGGGCTACACTGCTCTCCCGCAAGAGTCGGCCATTGGCTACCACCAGTGCCGCTGGAACTACGTCTCGGACGACGACGTCAAAGACGTCGACCGCAAGATGGACAAGTATGGCATCCCCTACGACGTGATTTGGCTGGACATCGAGTACACCAACGAGAAAAAGTATTTCACGTGGGACGCCGATAAGTTCTCCGACCCGTCCGGCATGGGCGAGCGCCTCGACGAGCACGGCCGCAAGCTCGTCGTGATTATTGATCCGCACATTAAGAATGCGCCCGATTACGATGTCGTCTCGCAGCTCAAGTCCAAGGACTTTGGCGTCAAGAACAAGGACGGCGGCATCTTTGACGGCTGGTGCTGGCCCGGTTCGTCGCACTGGATCGACGCTTTCAACCCTAAGGCGGTCGACTGGTGGAAGTCGCTCTTCAAGTACGACGCCTTCAAGGGCACCGCCGAGAACACCTTTATCTGGAACGACATGAACGAGCCGTCCGTCTTCAACGGCCCCGAGACCACCATGCCCAAGGACAACCTGCACCACGGCGGCTGGGAGCACCGTGACGTGCACAACCTGAACGGCATGACCTTCCACAACGCTACCCACCTGGCTCTGCTGTCGCGCAAGACGGGCGAGCTGCGCCGGCCATTTGTCCTTACTAGGGCCTTCTTCGCCGGCTCGCAACGTCTCGGTGCTATGTGGACCGGCGACAACCAGGCGTCGTGGGACCACCTGGCCGCGTCCATACCCATGCTGCTGAGCCAGGGTATTGCCGGTTTCCCCTTTTCCGGTGCCGACGTCGGCGGCTTCTTCGGTAACCCCGACAAGGAGCTCCAGACGCGCTGGTTCCAGGCGGGCGCCTTTTATCCCTTCTTCCGTGGCCACGCGCACATTGACTCGCGCCGCCGTGAGCCGTACCTGGCGGGCGAGCCATACACGACGATAATCACGTCGGCACTGCGTCTGCGGTACAGTTTGTTGCCGGCCTACTATACGGCTTTCCACCGTGCGCACGTCGCTGGTGAGCCCATTATCAAGCCGCTGTTCTACACGCACCCCAACGCCGAGGCCGGTTTCGCCATTGATGACCAGTTTTTTGTCGGCAACACGGGTCTCCTCGTCAAGCCTGTCTTGGAAGAGGGCAAGGACACGGCTGATATGTTCATCCCGGACCACGAGGTGTACTACGACTACTTTGACTACTCGGTTGTCCCCACGCAGGCGGGCAAGCGTACCAACATGCCCGCACCCCTCGACACCATCCCGCTGCTCATGCGTGGCGGCCACATCTTCCCGCGCCGCGACCAGCCCCGCCGGTCCAGCCAGCTCATGAAGTACGATGACTACACGCTGGTCGTCACTCTTCCCCGCGAGGGTGGCCATGCCGAGGGTTCCCTGTATGTGGACGATGGCGACTCGTTTGACTATGAAAAGGGCCAGTACATCCACCAGGCTTTCGTGTTGGACGGCAACACCATCACGTCGTCGAGCGCCGAGTTGGAGAGAGACGCCTCCAAGGTCAAGGCGGGCGCCTGGTTGTCCGCCATGGCCGACGTCCATGTCGACAAGATTGTCGTCGTCGGTGCCCCCAGCGAGTGGGCCGGCCAGACCGAGGTCTCGGTGACGTCCGGTGGCAAGACCTGGACGGCGCCCATTGACTACACCCCTGCCAGCGGCGGCCGTGCCGCCTTTGCCGTCATCCGGCATGTCGGCACCGCCGTCGGCAGCGACTGGGAGGTGACGGTCGTCTAAATCGTTGTACGGAGTACAACGGTCTCGAACAAAAGGGCGTATGCAAAAGAGATAGGATGATAGGAGGTCTGATCTCTCTGATTTGATTTACCAAAAATGATGTGCCTAAATAGGTAGCATACTATGAATGAATTTGATACTGTTAAGTTATGTTAAGATATACTGTCCGCTCTTTCTTGTGATGTGAATTTGTGCTGCCTATCGTGCCTACCGTGAGCGTGATCGTTCTTTCCTTCTTGTGTATTGCATGGTCATACTGTCGTGGTCGTTACTGCCTCATGTGGTTGTACTTTCCTTTTCGCTGCATATCGCGCCTGCCTTGAAATGACAACATTGCTCTTTCCTTTTATGATTATATTTTAACATTGACAGCCTTCTCGCAATGCTGGCCCTTTTCAACTTTTTGCATTTTTGCACGTTTGCACTTTCATCTTCTCAATCTTACTGCACAAATTACTTTTCACTTAACACACCCATCGTCGCCTATTGAAACCAGGAACGTTTCCACGCTTTTTGCCACACGCGGAATGGGAGCCAGCGACCTGGCCTGGCCCGTCGCAACGGGCACAGCCGCGTGCACAACGAGCCAGTTTAGCCAGGCCACACTGTTAGTCGAAAAACAGCACTTCTGGCACTTTTCAAGGACACTTCTTGGCCTCGGCAAAGGATGCAACGGCACATCAGCACCTTACACAGTGAGTATGGGGGAACGGTCGGATATATTACCTGTCCCTTGTTCGATAATATATACCCAGCATGCCGGGAAGGGTTCCAGTGAGACCAAAACTCTACGACGTCAGGCCGAGAACACTGGTCTCAAGGTCTGGAAACACAACATCCCATGTCGCTGACGGTTCCTGTGTCTTTGTTGCAGTACGACGTCCAAAAGGAATTGATTCCGCCTTGTGCAGATCCGCCCATTTCCGGCAAGTAACGTCCTCGAACACAATGCGACAATGTTCGTCAACAAAAAGAACCAAAGAGATGCAACACTCAAAAGGATCATGACGTTGTCCAAGCGGTGAACAAAACAAAAAATCAAGACACTCTTCTTCATCGGCATGATGTCCGGCTTGACCTTGTCGCGCAAGGCGTTTTTTACTTCTTCTACGGAAGGAGAAGAAAGAAACGGGGCAGAACAACGCACCTGTAACCACCGCCACACACCAACGACCAGCACCCTGTCAAACTTTCGCGAGAAAAATGACACAAAGTGGCAGCGGACACGGGTGGGCAAGGCACGCCGCGGTGCGGAATGCAGCCTAGCGCGACGCTTCGATACGTGGAGCCCAAGGAGCTTAAAATAATGCCAATACGTCGCACTCGCTGTGGCCTTCTCTCCCCAGAAAGGCAAAGAGGAGCATGAAGGAAATATCGATATTGTGCATGCAGGAAGCGAAACACCTGCAGCTCTCATTTGCTCAAGTTGGCGATGGGCACCCGATGACTGGCGCTGGCTAGACCAAAGAGACCGCCAGAGACCAGGCTAGACCTCCAACGGCAAGGGTCCAAGAAAACGTGTGGGATCCCAAACAATTAAACAGACTGTCCATCCAGACAGGCCAGACAAAAAGAAACCAAAAGCTCAGCCGCAAAATGGCGTTTTTTCAAGCGGTTTTGCAGAGTGGTTTGGCGCGCGATGAGGGACAAAACAGGGTCTAATAGGTCCAACACGATGGGCTAAGCCTTTCTGGACCTGTCTCGTCCTCTTTTCGATCTGGCTCCAGGGGCTGGGCTTTGGAAGTCTCGGACAGCAAATGTCTCTCCTCATGACAACCCTGCCTTGTGCCGGCTCTGCAGTTTGCCAGAGCTTGTCTTTCCGTTTCCCATCCTCGTCTGAATCGACGTATCGGCGGAAGGTGCCGGCGCGACCTGTCTTCCAAGCACACAATTTTCTCGCTCAACTGCGCCGACTTCCCTTTTCTCTCTCGAGGGTGCTCAGTCTCTTGCATCTGAGTGGTCGCTCGAGAACACAGTCAAGCTTCCGCCACCAAGCCACCCCTGCCGCTGCCGCTGCCGCCTCTTCCTCCCCTCAGACTGGAACGAGGCACGAGGCATGCCCGTTTTGTCGTGGCCTGGATCCAGAGCTGAACCTGAAGAGTTGTGAACACGAACCACGGCACGAGCACGAGCTTGAGGACAATCGGCACGCTGTTCACAAGCTCACCCATTTTTGCACCTTACTTTCATCTTGTCGATTCGTGGCGGGTCGGGAGCTATTCAAGGTGCTTCCCAACGAGCGTGAGATCTGCCTTCCCACCGCACTGGTTTGATGCCAACTTGGGAAGTGATAGACAACCAGCTTTGATACGACATACGAGGAACGACCTGCAAACTCATTTTTTGCCTTCTCGTCTTCAAAACAGACGAAGCTTCACGAGCCCTGCCTTGCATACTCACATTATCCACGCATCCTCTACCCACCACCCACTCATCCCCAGATTGCTTCTTTTGCCTGCCACGTCCTGCCCGAGGCTAGACCTGTGTTGGTCGAGAACACTGACTCCCACGCGCGGGTGTGTGGGCGGCTCTGCAAGTGGCGTCTTGGCATCTGAACAAGAAATCTATTTGAATTCTGGAGAGTAAATTAGGGGTAACCTGCTTTGCCTGCCTGCCCGGCAAAGCAAAGACGTTGTCGCCAGCTTGGCACGCAGCCCTTCAGCCTTCCGAGACCGCGTTTCTTTGGGTCATCTTCTTTAGATCGTCTTTTCTTTTTCACCTTTTCTCCGTCCTCCATCGTCACACCTCCTTCCTCTTTTTTTCCTTGCATCTCGCATTCTCCACCCCCTTGTCTGCACTCCTGTCTGCACCGTCTGTACTCCTGTTGCACTTTACTGTTTCTCATAGCCTGCGTTCTTTTCTGTTTTCAGCTCTTGCTCCTACCCCTCGTTAGCTCGGCCACCGTCCGTCCCAACGTTCACCCAACGTCCACCTCGTTTCTGTCGCCAGGCTTTCTCGTTCCTCTCCCCCCTCCTTCGCGTCTGTCGTCCCCCATCCCAGGGTTTGCGCTTCGTTGCGCTCTCCCGTTGTCCTGTCCTAGACTCTCTGTCCTTCTGTCTCTCCCTCCGTCTCTTCGTCGTCTTCCCCTTCCCAACATGACTTCCCTTCCTGAAGGCTGGGAGTCGGACTATGATGGCGCCAGGTGGTTCTTCCGCTACAAACCCACCGGTGCTGTCCAGTTCATGTTCCCCAAACCAGGCGACGAGTTCCCCGAGTACTTTGATAACTTCGGGCCCGTCCCGCAGAGCTATGTCCCCACTCCTGAAGAACGCCTTGAGAGCGACCGCCAACGTCGCATGTCAGGCTTACCCCCAAAACGGACTCCCAGTACTGCGACTCGAGGGTCGACGTCCAACGAACCCACCTCGGCCACACTGGGCCGTGGTGACTTTTTGAATTCCTCTTCGTTTGATATGTTTGGTGGCTTCCTGGGCCCGGCCTCTTATACCGACGTCTCGCCCGTCGACGAAAACGAAGAGCTCAACACCATCGACAGTGCTGTCGACAGTACTACCGCCACCACCCTTGACGACCCTACACAACGCGGCATCGTCGAAGCAGATAGTACACCAGCGAGTTGTCTGACGACGCCAAACTTGCCCCTTGCTACGGAACCTGGTTCCGCTGCCGTCACCGCCAGCCCTACGTCGTTGCCCCCCAACACACAACCCGTCATCGTCTACGAGCTGCCAGACGCAGCTACACTCGGCGGCCAGCACTACGCCTCCGACCCCGTCGGCAACATCTCGGAGCTGGCCACGGAACAGACGCTGCAGTGCGAGGAAGAAGCCAACCCACCGCCCGTCGAGCTCGACAGTGGACCCATCCTGCCTGGTCCTGCCGAGCTAGCAACCGAGCCCATTGTGCATGCAACTGCGCCGCCGCCACAAGTCGAGACTGCATCAAGCCAACCAGCCCAAGCACCACCACTTCCCACCCAAGCACAAAAGGACGGTGTCTACCAGCCCTTCCGTGCTGCAGGCCAAGACCAGACACCGACATCCAACAGTGACGACACGGGCCGCCAACCTCTTGTTGTTGCCGACTTTGCTGCTGCCACTGCGGCTGCCACTGCTGCCTCGACACAAAAGAACATCGACAACGCCAGCCAAGACACTTTCCACGAGGAACACCGCCGTGCCACCCTCGATACCACTTTGACAAGCATCCCTCTTGCCCTCCAGCCGTCACAACCGCTCCAGAACCAGGCTGTGCCAAGACGGACAAAAGAGCCTCAACAGCCGCAATCTTCCCAGTCACCTCCCCAGTCCTCCACGCCCGCACCACTTGCCACACCCACTCCTCCGCCTCCTCCCCCACCAGCAGCCGCAGAGCCTCCAAAGCTTGTTTCTCCTCCTCCTACGTCTCAAACAGAACACGAAGCCAAGGACGCCCTCAACCGTGTCCCCTCGGTTCTCCAACCTGCATCCAACCGGCTTACGGCCCCGCAAACTCTCGCTACACCCAAGCCTGCCGGTGCCGTTCTCTCCGACGTTCCCTTGGCATTGCGAACCGCCGTTCCAGCTCTTGTGCCTCAAGTAAACAACACACCACCGCCTATGCGGTCGACACCGCCGCCTCAACCTACCCAGGCACCAGTCATCCAGTCGACCGAAGAGAAGGACACTGTGGAGGAGACACCTGTTCCTTCTGTTGAGGAGCCCACGCCTGTGGTTCTAGAACAGCAGACACCACCTTCACAACAGACAGAATTGGTGCCAGCACCTCTTCGTCTCTCTCGAGCAGGAAGTCCCACATCGCCTGCCTCGCCGGTGTCGATGCCAGCCGTGCCCAACACGCCTCAGCCAGTGCCTGCCACCATCAGTTCAGTCACACAAAATACACCACCGTCACCCGCCTCGTTTGGTGTCATGGTCGCGGACGACGCCATCCCAGCACCGTTGAAACCAAGATCGCCGCCGCCTCAAGCCGCTTCGTCCGCTTTTGGGATCCTGTCGCCGTCCGAGTCGTCTACATCGCCTACACCAGCAGCTGTCACGCCCGGACCTGGACCACCTGGACCCGGCTCCGCATCCCCGCCTGCCTTTGGTGTCGTTGTTGGATCAGAGGGTGCTCCTGCTGCCTCCGCCGGCCCAGCACACCAAGACATTCCGAAGCCTCTGCAGACCGGATCACCGCCCCAGACACAAGATTCGGAAAAACCTGTGAACAGCCAGGCACCTCCTCCCGCTCCTGCCCCCGCCGTGCCCCAACCGCCACCCCCTACACCCGTTGTCATGTCCGCCAACTTTGCCAGCGCCGCCCTGCCCAAGCCGCTCTCCCCGGCCAGCACGCCGCCACAGGCTACCGGTCCTTCGTGTGCACCTAGTGTCAAGGCACCAGCCAGTGGTCTCGCGTCGATTGCCGAAGCGTCGTCGGGTTTGATTTTGGCGGATGAAGAGCACCAGCCGCCGCAAACACAGGCGCAGCCTGTCGCGCAGGTGCAACCACCAGTGCAGGCACAGCAACAGCCCCCTGCTGCTCCGCAACAGTTCCAGCAGTCTCCTGCCCCCACCTTCGCAACCACGCCCTCTCCGAAGCCGCCGCCCGCTGGTGTGGCCCAACCGCCTCCCCAGCAGAACCGCATCCAGCGCAAGCCGACTCTCCAGCGCAAGGCCGTCGGGGGCGGTGCATCGCCGCAGTCGGCCACTGCCCAGTCGCCCAGTGCGAGTCCTGGCCCAGGTCAGAGTCCGACCGTTCTGCCCCACCGTACATCCATCTCCTCCGTCTCCAGCCAGCCATGGGGTGTTACTGTCGACCAGCTTGGCCAGCAGCCTATTCAGCCGATTCCGCCAATCGCCCAAGTCTCGCCTGTAACGGTCCCCGTTCAGCCTGCCGGCCCAGCTGGTGAGCAACGCGCGCCCACTCCCGCCCAGAGCATCCATAGTGTGCACAGCGCCGGCGTCGGTCCCAGCCAAAACAGCCCGCAGCAGACGTACCAGTCGCCCGCGCTGTCGGTCAACTCGCTGCACCGCAACTCGGTGTCCGGGCCGCCTGTCGCCGGTACGCCGCCGCCTGGTCCCGGTGCTCAACCGCAACGGATGTCCATGTACGCCGCTCCAGGTCAAATTCCGTCGCCCATTGCGGGTGCGGCACAGCCTGCTCCGGGGTACAACCCGCAGACATTCCAGCAGCAGCAGCTTGGACAACCCCAGCCCCAACATGGCCCACCGGGCGCCGTCCCCCAGGCCTTCCCCGGGACGCTCCCACCGTTCCAACAGCAGCCACAGGTCGCCCCTGGCCAAGCACCCAACCCGGCTCACCGCATGTCCCTTCCCGGCCAACTGCCCAGCCAGCAGCCGCAGCCCTTCTTTTCTGGCCCACCTCTGGTGATGGGCGGTGTCGCGCCTCCGCTGCCCAACCGTTTTACGACGCCTCAGCAGGGTCAGCCGGGCCAGTTCCAGCCTCCTGCCCCAGGTACACCCAGCACGCCTGGTACGCTACAGCAGGCACCCGGTGCACAGAACCCGCAGTTCCCGCCTCTACATCATAGCCAGACGGCGCCCGCTGCTGTTCCTCAAGTGCAGCCCCAGCAACAGCAACAGCCTCCTGCACCTGGTTTTGCACACCCGCAACATGCCCAGACGATGCCTCTGCCAGGTCAGCAACTGCCACCGGGCCAGCAGCGCCAGCCTGGTCAACCTGGTCAACCTCTGCAGCCCGGCCAGCAACCGGCACCCATCCCGCAGCCATATGTGATGGGTCCCAATGGTGTGCTGGTTCCGTACAACCCACTGGCACCGCAGCAGTTTGCTCCTCAGCCCGGACAAGTCCCGGGCCAGGCGCCTCAGCAACAGCAGCAGTTCACGCCCGCACCAGGCCAAGCTCCGGGTCATGCTCCCGGCCAGGTGCACACGACTCCTCTACCCGGTGCTGCTCACCGCCCCTTTGCCACACCTACTCCTGGTGTCGCAGGTGGAGCTCCTGGCGCTGTGCCGCCTCAACAGGTTCACACCACTCCCGCGCCCGGTACCGCTTATCGTCCATTCGCCACGCCCACTCCTGGTGTTGCCGGTACGCAGCCCGGACAAGTGCATACGACGCCAGCTCCTGGAACTGTATACCGTCCCTTTGCAGCCCCTCCTACTGCCACGACAACGCGGCCAGGCCAGATGACTGTTGGCTCCGCCCCTGGCCGACCGGCCAGTGCTGCCAACTCGCCCACCACGCCTGGCAGCAGCAGCAGCAGTGGTAGCGGCCTGTTCTCCAAACTCATGAAGAACCCCGCCGTTAAGCGCACCGCTTTCGCCATTGGCGGTGCTCTCGTGGGCGAAAGCATCGGCATGTCCGGCGCTGCGGGTGCCCGCATCGGCACCTCGGCCTACTCCACCCACCAGCAGTACAAGCGCCAGTCGACCCAACAGGAGGCCATGCAGCAGGCCGTGCAAAAGGCTCAGGCGGATGCGGCGCAGGCCCAGCGCAATGCCCAGATTCAGATCCAGCAGGCTCAGCAACAGGCACAAGCCCAAATCCTTGCAGCCCAGCAAGCGGCTGCCGGTGGCCGTCCTCCCTTGCACACAATGCACACTGCACCCGGTCAAATGCAGCACAGCATGCCGCCAGCGGCGTCGCCTGCCAGTAGTGGCAGCTCGGCCACGCCCATGACGCCGCAACCATACATTCCTGGCCAGCCGGCGCCGGCTCCGACACAGCAGCAGCAGCAGTTTGCTCGGCCTGGACAGGCTCCTGGCCAGGTTCCCGGTCAACCCATTCCCGGTCAAGCTGGCCGCCCGCCGATGCCGGCCAGCTTCTCGGCGCCGCCTGGTCAAGTGCCACACGTGCCGGGTGCTGCACCTGGCACTGCTCCTGGTGCCCCGCCGGGCATGCGCGCTCCTGGTGCCGCCCCTGGTGCTGCTCCGGGTGCTCCCCCTGGTATGGCTCCCGGTGCGGCTCCTGGTGCGGCTCCTGGTGCGGCTCCCGGAATGGCGCCCAGTGCCGCCCCTGGTCCAGTCCCTGGTGCAGTTCCTGGTATGGCTCCCGGCGCCGCTCCTGGCGGTCCTCAGCCCTTCATCCCCGGTGTTACACCTGGCGACCGTGCAGCCGGCCGTGGCGCACCTGGTGCTGGCCGCGGTTATGCCGGTCCTGGCGCAGGCCGTGGCTATGGCGCTCCTCCTGGAGGTGCCGGCCGCGGCTATGGTCCTGGCGTCGCTGCCGGCCGTGGCGCTCCCACTTCGGCTGCCGGTCGCGGCGGTGCACCCACTCCCGGCGAAGAGTTGGCCAACACTGTCATCAACTCCTTGTTGCACGCCCACCAGCAGCACCAGCAGCAATCCAATGACCCCTTCCAGGCAATCCTGCAACAGCAGCAGCAGCAGACCAACCAATTCATGAACATGTTGCAGCAGCAGCAGCAGAACCAGCCAACGTTTGTCCTGCCAGACATGACGTCGACAACCAACCCCGCCATCCCCGTGTTTGACATGAACAACAACACGCAAATCAACATTGATATTACCAACACGGGGGATGCGGGCGGTTGGGGCGATTCGGTCAACTACTCGGGTGACGACTGGGGCGGCGATACGGGCGATTTGGGCGGTGATCTCGGCGGTGACACGGGCGGTGACTTTGGGAGTACCTTTGACGTTGATGTGAGCGATTTGATCTAATGTTGCAGCTTTCTCTTTGAATATTTGTTTTGTAAGTTTTTGTCCAGCGTTCTCTGTATCTTCTTTGCTCATGGCATTTCCTCTGATTATTTTGATTCCCACCTGTTTGTCTAGCCTCTTTCCGCTTTGCTTTCCTATGATTCTATACATTCAATAATAACCATATATAATGTACGAACCCATCATATAACTGCCGTCGATACCATATTTCCGAATTCTCTTTTCTGGCCATTTTGCTTTACGTATTATCTTGGTCTTGTTTCTCTAGTGCAATTGCCTATTTGAGGAAGTTGCGTCGCTAAATCACCAATTCTGCCTAATCTAATGCAGTGGACACGAGCTCACGTGCCCTCGTGCCTCCTGCGCGATCCACAGTGGTCGATCCTGCAGTGAGCCCTCTCTCAATCTCCCGCCAAACAGCGCGTCAAAAGACTGCAAAGCGCGTGCCCTAAAGTGTCACTTTCCACCTCCGGGATGGTACAAGACTACACAAGCCGCAATCGTGGGGCTTCACACAGCGGCCGTTTCCGGCAAAAATCGAAATGGCCTCTTTTTTTAACCCAACAATCGCATTGTTGCCTGCGAGGCAGTGCCAAAGAAAAGGATCAAAAGGGACACGACGACGACGACTCGACGACAAAGGGGGCATTGTTTTGATTGCTTCTTTGATGAGATGGAACAACATATGTAAAGATTGAGTCTCCCATCCGACTGTGTTGGCTTGGAAACATTTTGGGTCATCCTCACTTTGCACCACTTTCCATTTACTGCTTTCTTGTTCCCACCTTCCTCGACATGCGGGCAGCGGCTTCCATCTCCTCCATCACCACCTCTCTCGTCACCTCATCATCACCGCCTTATCTCTTTTTCTTCTTCTCCCGTTCGACATGCCCTTCCTATTCAGCCATGTCTGCGACCTCTTTGAGCAGGTCTCGGACCTTCCGCCAGCGAAACGGAACCAGCCCAGGGCTGTCAACCAGGTCGTCAATGCCTGGTTTTCCAAGCACCGGAAGGAAGTGGATGCGATGATCGTGCCACCATCAACCGCAGGCTCGACATCACCGACTGCCGGCCCTACATCGACATCGCCTACTATCACAGGCTCGTCCGCTTCTGCCCTCCTGTCTACCCTCCTCCCCGACCGCCGCACCGACCGCGTCTACGCCCTCCAAGCCCGCGGCCTCCAACGCATCCTGATCCGCGCCCTCGGCCTCGGCTCGTCTCGCATCCCCGAACTGTCACGCTGGATGCGTGCCTCGGACCACACCACCACCGGTCCGGTCGACCTTGCCGACTGTGTTGAGGCCATTCTGCAGCGCACCCCCAACCCCATCCCCGTCGTCCCCGTCACGGTCGAGGAGATTGACAGCATCCTGCACGGCATTGCCGCCCGCTGCCGGTTCAGTGCGCCGTCGATACGGGGCAACAGAAAGTGGGGTCCTTCCTCCAAAAACGAATGGGCTGCGCCTCCACCAACACAAGATGCTTTGAGTCGGCTGTACCAGCGGCTCGACCCGGTCGGTGCCAAATGGATGACTCGTTTGATCCTCAAGGACCTAAGGCCATGTGTGCTGGACGGGACAGCCGTGGCACGGGCTTTCCACACAGCTCTACCACAAGCCCTGCAAGTCCATGCCGATCTGTGCGCCGCCGTCTCTTCGTTGAGCGAATCCTTTGACGGCCGCATCCGCCCCCGCCTCGGCGTCAAAATCGGCCGCCAGCAGTGGGCCAAGGGCCGCAGCATTCAGCACTGCATCGCCATGGGCGGCCCGCAGCGGATGAGCTGTGAGCACAAGATGGACGGCGAGTACGTGCAGGTGCATGTAAATCTCACCCGCGGAGCGGATGACGAGTCGTGCCTCCAGCTGTTCTCCAAAAGCGGCAAAGACAGTACGTGGGACCGTGTCAATCTGCACTCGGCCATCCGCGACTCTTTGCGGTTGGGCCAGCCGGACTGTCCGATACAAAAAGGCTGTATTTTGGAGGGAGAGATGCTGGCATACGACGAGCGCGCTTGTAGAGTCATGGACTTTGACGCCATCCGCAAGCACGTCAACCGCAGCGGGTCGCGCCTCTACTGCGATCCCAGGGCAGACGGGACGCAAGAAGAGCACGAGCACCTAATGATTGTCTACTACGATGTGATGTTGATTGACGATGTGTCGCTGTTGAGCACGAGCCACGAAGAGCGGTTCCGTCGACTCGAAGAGCTGGTGACTCGGCGGTCAGGTTACGCCGAGCTTGTTCAGCGGGAGATCATTGACTTCCGGGCACATACCGCACCGGCTCAACTGCGACGGGCCTTTGCACGGTGCATCACGGCCCATTTGGAGGGATTGGTGTTGAAGCCGCTGAAGGATCCCTACTTTGACCTCCAAGGACCCGGCTCCGGGACTACATCGTCCACCAATCTCGAATGGCCCTACCTCTCGTCCTACGTGATCAAGCTCAAAAAGGGCTACATCGGCGGCTTCGGCGAGGTCGGTGATTTCGCCGTCGTCGGTGCCCGCTACGACGCCGCCAAAGCCCGCGAGTACCCAGCCGACCTCCCAGGACTCAAGTGGACACATTTCTTTGTCGGCTGCCGCGAGACTCCCAAGCCGGGCCAGACACGGCCGCGGTTTGTCGTCACCAATGTTGTGACCCTCACTGCGGCTCAGATGGCCACCTTTCTGAAGCACTGTCGGCCGCGTGTTGTGCCGTACGAACGCAAAAAGAAGGGCGCCAAACAGTTGTCCAAGTTTGAGGAAGACTGCCCCTTTGACCTTGCCTCTCTTGAGCCTGGCCTTGACGACAGCAAGGGTGGCCCTACCGACCTTTTCACCGACCCGCCCGTCGTCGATATCCGTTGCTTCTCATTCCACCGTCAGGGTTATGGCCGCTTCTGGAGCCCGCGGTTTCCCTCGGTGGTCAAGTTTCACTTTGACCGGACCTACCGCGATACTTTGTCGTTTGACGACCTGCAGAGCATGGCCGTTGAGGCCGAGGCGCGCACCACGGTGTATGACGACGACTTTTTTGATGGCACGGAGGACTACGCTGACGGCAGTGTTGACGACGACCCGGACCACGCACACTGGGTCGCCCAACTGAAACAGGCCGACAAGCGCCACATTGCCATGGACGCCGAGACGAGCCAGTCGCAGTCGCAGTCGCAGTCACCTTCGCAAACGACGACTGCGAGAAGTCAGTCGGCATCGGTGTCGGCATCGACGCAACGCAGTCAGCACTCTACCAGTCTTGGAGTGCCTCTCATTGAGATCCTTGAAGAGGATGAGGACAGGAGTCACAACTACCACAGCCAGTTGTCCATTGTCACCGTCAAGACTTACAAGGACGAGAGGGTGGCCCGAGTGAAACCAAAGCCCGCCGTTGTTGTGACTGTCATTGACTTGACAGGTGGCAGTCAAGAGACGGAAACGGGCCAGCCCGGGTCGACGGTCGAGTCGACTGTCGAGGTTGTTGACGTTGAAGATGTTGCTCCGGAGCCTGAGCCAGACATCGTGGAAGCGCCTTCGACACCCAAACGAGCCACCTCCCTTCCTCTTCCTCTTTTCAGAATGTCCCCCGCTACACCCATTACGCCAAAGACGCCGCCACATATTTCGTCGTCCCCTCTCCCACCCGCCTCGTGCTCCCCCATTGACTTTGTTTCGAGTTTGACGGCGCCGTCCCCTACATGCGGCGACGGCCAGGAGAGCCACGACTCACACAGCAGTTTTGACAGTCTGAACTCCTTCAACAGTTTGAATAGCGTCACCCACCGCCCGAAAATAACAACCAAAACTAGGAGTTTGCCGTACGACAGTCCCAGTCGGAAGCGGATGCGTGGGTGGGATGTCGACAACAGTCTGTGCCCGGCCGTGTCGCCGCCGCAGCTGAAGTGGGCGCGGACGTTCAGCAAGTGAGCGAGCATACAGTGAGAGAGGTGAGAGAAGTGAGAGAGGCGAGCGGAGCAAGGACAAAGACCGCCACTTTGTGATATCAACACGAGGGGCACTCCAGATGAAACGAAACAACAAACATCAGTGCGCTTGTTCTTGTTTTGGGATCGACATAGTTCCTTTTGCTTCTTCTCATATGGATGAGGTTGCCCTGCCCCCTATTCGCGCTTATTGCTGTGGGAAAGCTCCAGGGGAAGAGGAATTGTCGTCCCAACTTTTTGGACTTCCTTTTGGGATGGAAGTGTTTCAGGATGCTGTGCAGTGCGATGCCAACAAAAGGCAACGGCCCGTGCACCAACAGAAAGAGATACACAACAGACAGAGACAGAGATACATCAATGGATTCCCCTTCAAACAAGACGCTTGTCCGTATGTGGTGATGCTTTCGAGATTTGACTTGTTATTCATGATTTTGCGTTCAAGTACAGCGTAGCAGTAGGAATGTTGCGATCGCAGACGAGGAGGAAGAGACAAGAGGAACACAATGGTGCGTCAAGGTCAAAACGCCACAAGACAGCAACGTCGAGCTCCCCCTTTCTTTGCCCGACGACATAGCTACCGGGTAAATTTCCAGAGATTTGGGTACCTGATCTGTCGCCGAGATACTTTGGTGTCCAGGCATCGCAGTTTACAATGGCCGAGCGCCGGTTCTTTCCTTGGGACAGTGAATCCTCACTCTTTTGAGGCAGCATCAGTGGGATCAAACGTCGTGATGCACTCCGGGCCTTGGGAGGCGATGTCAGCAGCAATGACCTCGTTGCAGGCAGTCGTCCTTCACGAGAAATACAGGCACTGTTGCAACTGTTGCAACTGTTGCTTTTGCCTGCAACATGTAATTTCACACAAGGAGCACTACGTTCCTTGCCTACAACGTCGGATCGCGTTGGATCGCATTGCCCAGTTGCAGCAGTGACAACTGTTGGGACTGTTGCGACGGTGTCGCTCTGTGTTGGCCGCCTTCAGCCTCTTTGCACAAGCCCCTTCCCAGTTTCCTTTTGCACCCCAAGAAATCCAAGAATGCAACGAACTGCTGCAGCTTCAGGGAGACAAGATGTAAGCCCTAACGAACAGTAGCCCCAAACACGCCCAAAACCACTGCGACTACACGGGACACAGCCAAGTGAAGTGAGTACTGAGTACGGAGTACTGAGTACACTATATGTGGAAGGATGAGAGGGACGAAGGAGGCGTGCAGACGATGCAGGCGCAGACAGTTATGTGAGCATGATGGAGGATCGCAGAGAGGCTCTGTGGGATTCACCGCACCAGCGCATCGGATTTGAGGCAGGAGAGCTGAAGAAGACAGCCTTCTACAGCGCAAGCCGTCAACGTCGCGTTGGTTTGTTGGTTCGTGCTCGCTTGTTTGAAAAGACCGATTCAGGAAGTGATGTGCTCTCACTCTTACCCCAGACGCTGTTTGCGGCTGTGAAGCGCTGCCTCACACAAAGCCTCCCAGCTCCCAACGCCATGGATCGAGTCAAGCACACTTTTGTTGTTCACTTCCTCTTCTGTTGAGGATCGCCTGGACAAGCAATGACCATCGACCATCATATCGATTGAGGGAAGAGCAGATCCGGTGCGCTCGAGCACGGAGCCTCGGAGTCTTCCGTGTTCTTGCGTTGCGAAATACATAAAGTAATACGTCGTAATAAAAGGTCAACAATGCGCCCGGCAGAACGATCCACAGCATGATCAAAGATGGAGACAACGCAAATCGGGGGCGTGCGCAAACCATTGCAAAGCTTCTGTGCTTTTGGTCTCCTCGTAGGGCGAGACAGGGCAAAGACACGGAGACTTTTTGACTCAAAAAGAGGAGACAAGAGGAGACAAAACGAAGAGGATAAAGTCAAAAAGAGGAGACAACAATAAGCTTAGCATTCGCTTGCCTGGATTCTCCTTGTCTTTTTCCCTGTCCACGACGTATTTTCCACTTTCATCCCAACAGTGCTCCAGGGGAATCACGTTGAAGAATTGACGTCGTAGAATTTCAAGAGGGTTTGTTTCGAAGATCAAACATCAAACAACGGCGTCGACGGTAGGGGCGATCAAAAGAAGACTCAAGACGCGATGATCCCTGGTCCGAGCACTGTCCCTCGACTGTGCCCTGTGGGCGGCGCATTTTGAGTGCAGAGTTGCAGCTAAATTGGGGGCCGCGCTCCCCTTTCTTTTGCCCTGACCGTGCGATCCTGACAGTGATCCTCGAGGTTTTGCGCCCCATCTTTTGCTTGTACATGTCCTCTGTCTTTCGTATATTTGCAGCCTTTTGCTTGATTTTGAGCCTGGACCTCGCCCTGTCAGGGGTAAATTAGAGTTGAAGAAGCACGAAACGGTGGAGAGGGGATGAAGTTGAAGGCCGTTGAAAACGGAGAGACCCATGGCCCTACTGACAATTGCTATTCTCTGTCGTGACTGCAGCATCTTTTCTCCTCCTTTACTTATTTTTCTTCTTTTTTATTGGAATTTTGAAAATAGAAACAGCAGTTGTTGCTTTGCTAATTCGAGCCCGTCACAGTCGGAAATAGAAACAGAAGAGATAAATACGACTGCCTTGTGTGACTTCCACGTACCCGATATGCCTTCGGAGAAGTGAGAATATCTTCACGTAAAAGAAAACGCGCAAAGTCTACGAAATGACTGCTCGTATTGTTCCTTTTGTAAGGGAATCGACAAGAAAAAGAAATCTTGGTGAGGGCTTTCGCCGGAAATCAATATTGCGACATCTCATTTTGAGGTGCATGAGTACCCCTGCTTCTTTCCTTTCTTTTGGCTTGCCTCCTTCACGCAATACCACCCACACCTCTGCGCCTGTCCGTTTTATTTTGGGAAAGGGAGAGAAGAGAGGACAGAAGACGAAAAAGGAAAGAACAGGTGAACGCTAGGAAGAACGGAAGGACCGTCCAGAACGACAGTGTCGCTTCCACCCTCCTCCCAAGACGAGGTACGAAATACATACACGCAGGCGCGGAAGGCCCTCTGACCATCCACCGACCGATGGACGATGGACGACGGACGATGGCGCATACAGAGATTGCACCCGACCGCCACCCAAGGAAGGAAGCACTTAGTGAACAAAAATAACAAAATCTAAAATTTAATAGCGACCGCATTAAGACTTGGCTGCTTGGGATCTGCCCGTTCGGGGATCAACCGTTTTTGGTCCGCTCTTTCAGATGCAAAAGACACAACACGGTATTGGTCGAGATGATTGTTCACTAAAATGACAGAAGACACCTCATCACAGTGGGAAAGGGTAAGGGTATCAACGATGCTGTTTACTCAATGATTTTTCTCGTGATAGTTTACAAGAAAACAGTTCTTGTTGATTCTGAACATCTTCTTTTCGTCGTCCGTTTCTACCGCCCCAACGCAATGGCCACATCCCGACAAGAGACATTAACAACGCCCAATGCGCACGGAACGCTGCTACCGTTCAGTGGCCATCCAGGGTTTCCGTGTAATTGAGTTAGGGACACCCACTTTCGGTGGCGGTTTCTCTTCTCTGTGTTGTTTTCTTAAGAGCTCTTTCTTATTCCCCTCTGTTATCCACAGTCTTCTCTATTAGTTTGTCCCGTCTGTTCTCTGTTTTTGCCTTCGAATAGCCCCCAAGCATCGCCTCGATTTCAATGCCACCCTGATTCATCTCGACCAGCATGGACGTCGCCTGCATTTTGGACGAACCTGCAGGAGCAGTGTTGCATTCGCGAATTCGTCCCCCAAGACGGAGCGGCGAACAGTGCTCCGTTGTGAAAGGAAAGAAAGAACAAAATAACAACAAAGTGACTTTCTTGCCTCCCTTTCCCCGCTCAACTTTTCACGATACCTCCGCGGCTCGGCACAAGACGAACGAACAAAAACAAGTCCTCGGTGCGTTGTGCCGCGTCTTGTATCTGTTGTTGCACATTTCTCTCGGTCAAAGAACATTCTCCCACTTCTCCCACGTCTCCTACCGCTTTCCCACAACCGAGGGCGGCAGACAGAGTGCCTAATCCGGCAAATCTGGGAGGACAATGACAGCTGGGGAAACCCAAACAGCTTTTGCCTTTTGCCGCCTGGGTAACTTGACTGAACCCATCATCGTGGCACAACAGCAAACAAACACTCTCAGAAAGCAAGGGACCTGGGACCAACAAGACCAACAGGACCAGGAGCGCAAGGTCGCAAGAGAGCGCGCTTGTTCAGGCGTCCAACAACCTCCAACAGACTGTTTTGCAACTGCTCGACCTCGCTGCTGGTGCTGCAGTGCGACAATGCTGTTTTGGAGGCGATCGTTGGTCCAGAATGGCTCCTAGACCGCCCTGCATAAGAGACATGCACACAAACGAAAGAAGCACTGCATGGAGGCACAGCGTGCACCGTCGTGCAGTGCATCGATCAGCAAACCTTCTTCTCTCTCCCCTCGGAGCCATTTGTCCTCTCCGAGTCAACAACGACCAGAGACATCAGAACGCCACATGTGGACACAGTACAACTGTGATGCAGGCCGCCGTTTAATGGAGAGGCTCTGAGAGGCTTTGAGTGTTCCCATGCACCTGCAAGTAAAATGTAAATACGCCACTATTGTCTGTCTCCTGCATGAGAAATAACGGAGCGCCGAAAGAGAAGAGAGACATAAGACACAAGAGCGCACGGGGCATCTTGGGCTGTTGCCGTCTGGACAAAAGCGAAGCAATGCACAACTAGGTTGCACAAGCGCATGCCCCTCCTCTCTTGTTTTCTCTCTCTCTCTCACGCCTCGACACGGAGGTACATCGTCCATCGCCCATGCACCCGTACCCCGTTCTGCATACCACGTTTTTCGAGGTTGCGGCCACGAGAGATACAAGTTGCTTGTGTCTTTTTCTATGTCTTTTTGTGTGTGCGCTCTGTGGCAAAGGACCCTGGCCATGTCTTCCGCTCCCCTTGCAGCCCTTGCAGCCCTTTTAGCCCTTTTCTGCACCTTTTTCTGCAGCTAAACAACAATGACCCCTGTCGTTTTAGACGCAGCCATCGTCTTTTCTTCTTTTTATCCCGTCTCTGTTCAAAAAGCAAACGGTCATCTTGCCGCAACCCGCGTCCCCCGTTTCTCTTCCGGAGATACATTCCACACCTTTCCTGCAGGCTGTCGTTGGTTTTGTTTTTATTTTTATGCTTCCTCTTGTCTCGATTTTCTTTAGCTCTCTTTTTAAGCGTGTCTCGTGCCGTTTTCAACGTCTATTTTCTGATCTTTTCTCTCCCCTTGCCTACCCGTCTAAACGGTCTAATGCACGATGCTCGTCTGTGATAACAGTGGCGCCCCCCACTTTGAGGGCAGATCTGCACTCGAGATACAGTTTGTCACTCGTACGAGTAGCGGAGCACGAGCTGAAAGAGTCGCGGGGGACACAACAGACACAATGCGAATGATGAGTCTAGAATTGTCAAGAGGCCGTCGAGGCCCCCAGTGTTGACGGTAAAACACAAGGTGAACCTCTAAAACGGCGGCGTAATATGTCTCGGTTTACGCATTTTCTTTCTCGGTGTCCGTTTGTCTCTTGTTGTCTCTCACTGCCTTTCCGTCTTTGATGTTCAGTTGACGGCAAGTTGGGCCGTGGGGTTGTATTTTCCTTGGACCTTCTCTTGCACAACGAAACAGACCGTCAGAAACACGGAGGCTGTTCCTTGACAGACGACGCAAAAAGAATACCAAGAACTGTCAGTTTGCTCACCAGACGAGCATGTTGATGGACACAGAACAAAGGAACATGACCTCCTTGCCAAAATAGCAACTGGCCTGGCCTGGCCAAATTGACAGGGAACAAGGATGTGCCAGTGCAACCTTTCTTGGAGGTCCCTGCTGCCCTGGCCGGCCCACGACCATGTCTCCATCTCCATGCTCCAATGTATCCTTCCAATGCTGCAATCCCACCGCGAAAAAAAGGTTCGAGCTCCACCCTTCCATCTCACGTCCTTTCTTTCTCTTGGTCTTCGACCCGTCCGTGAGCCGGGGGCAAAGCCTTCTGTTTGCCTGCCCGTCTGTTGTCTCTGTTTGCTCACAGTTCGCCGCTTTGGGCAACTGGCTGTGCTGCCGACTGGATGAGTGGACTGCCCTCAGACACTTTCTTTTCCTTCTCTCGTTGCTTGTGCTCTTCCTCTCATCTTTACCCTCAACTTCACCCTCTTCCTTCCTCTCCTCAACTTGCTTCCTTCATCGTTACCTTGCCCCCCTTCTTCACCTTGCTGCTTATTCTTTTCAAACACTCCTTCTTCAACTCCTGACTCCTGGATTCTGACTCTCCTTCTTTATCTTCTACTCTATCCTCTTTTCGTCCTTCCAACTGTCCTAGTTCACTTCCTTTTCTTTTCCAGTCGAAAGTCTGAAAGTAGTATAAATCAACGTTGACATCCTCTCATCAACATCTCTTTTCGTCTTCTTTCTTTCTCCAGACAGGTCTCAACCCAAAAAAAAATCAACAAACCAACCTTTCTTCAACTTCTCTTCTTCAAACCCAAAAATACATTGGATCCTTGCCGGCCTTGCCATCCTCTCTATTCTAATTCTTCTTGCTATTCCATTATTTTGTGGGGTTACCCAAGAATAAAACGCTCTGGGAGCCTTTCATTGTCAATATATAGCCCACTTTCCCCAGTTGTCCTACCCGTTTTCTGACACCAAAAAACGGTCTTCCAACCTGGCCGGCGCTTAACATTTTATATTGCACTCATTTTCCCACGCGCTGTTTACGCAACGCCTTTTTGGACTCTTTCGGTTTATATATAATCTTTGTTCCCGTTCACTCGGTTCCTTTTCTCGCCTTTTCACCAACGACCAACAACATCATCCACAATGGCTGCACGATCGTTCACCATCCTGGCCAGCCTGCTGGCTGTTGCCTCTGCGGCACCCGCACCATGCAAGCCGCCCGTCTACACTCTGCCCTTGACCGGTACTGGTGAGTCTCCCTTCACGCAATCTCCATAACATTTCTTCACCACTAACTTTTTCAAGGTACCGAGCTCCCTGCTGTCCCTGCTGGCCTGTCGCTGCTTAAGATCGCCGTCGGCCACGGCATCCAGAACTACACCTGCGCCTCCACCACCGCCTCCACCGTCGCCACCGGTGCCCTCGCTGTTTTGTACGACATCACCAGCCTCTACCCGGGCACCGCCAAGACTGGTCTTTCGGCCGCCGCCTTTAGCGCCATCCCCGGCAAGGTCTTGTACGGCCAGGACATTCCCCTGAACCTCCAGACCGCCGGCGCCGCCAGCCCCGGTTCTGCCGCCACCCCCAACGTTCTCGCCGAGGCCGACTACGGCGCCGTCGTTGCCGACCCCTTCTTGGCTGCCGCCTCTCTCGCCCTGCCTGGTGTCCTGCCCAGCCCCGCGCCCTTCCTGGGCCACCACTACTTTGACGCCAACGGTGTGCCCACCTTTGACCTGCCGGCCGCCCAGCTTTTCGGTGTCGTGGGCAAGACGGGCGACGTCAAGGCCCCCACGACCGCCGACCCCGGTATTTTGAGCTCGGGTGCCGTCGACTGGCTGCAGCTCTCCGCCAGCTCCAACGGCCTTTCCAAGGGCATCCAGCTGGTCTACCGCGTTATTACGGCTGGTGGTGCCTCGCAGACTTGCAGCGAGGTCAACGCGGCCGGCGGCAGCGTGCCCTACGCTGCCTTTTACTGGTTCTTCGGTTAAAGATCGACGACAATTGCCATCTCATTCCAACTACAACCTTTGTACCAACATCAATATTCACATCCGACATCATCTTTTTCTTTTATCAACTACATTTCGCTTCGCTTCATTGTCTTTTTTTCGGCTGGTTTTTGGATATACCCTGCCTCTTTTTTACCATTATCTTTCTATTCTTTTTTATCAACATACAAATACAGGCACAGGCATTTGGACTGTACAGTAGGAGGAGGACGGGCATATCAATGTAAAAGTACGGGGGGAAAAGGCATGTCGCTAAACAGCACAAACGCAACGGCAGAGAGTGGACGGCCTCACGATATTTCT